>JANIEQ010000661.1:0-12393 GCA_024708375.1 Oxalis stricta | reverse complement strand
CACGAGATAAACTCATCTAGAGGAAGCTTCCTACATAATGTCAAATTTTCCTAACAACTAAATAGAATAAGCAATTTAAAGAAGAAACTCGCCAGAGCAGACTAAAATAATGAGATTGAAATTTTATCTTCAAAGGACTCGAGTCGATTGATACGTTCCACTCAATCGAAAAAGAAGAACCAATAAAATCCAATTTATTTGCTCACCCTTTGAACAATATTGTCTTCAATTCATTCATCAATGAACACAAGTGTAACTTGGACTCTTAGAGTAATAATAATTGGATGGAAAATGTTATATTGACATGTCAACAGTTGATTCGGAAACATCTTCAAAAATCAGTGAGGTAAAGTATTTTCTCTGTTTAAGCTTTCTTGCAGATGATCTAATAAACAACTGCATATCAGTCTTTCCGTTAGATTTTTTTCCTAATTAAACCTTAGTATGATTGGCTACCCCACTAGGATGCTTTGTTAGTTCTTTTGCTATTTTCCTGAACCTGCTAGTTTTGGCTTAATTTCTGCTTGTTATAATTAAACTAATCAGGAGAATATCAAAAAAGAGGAAAACACAAATTGCAAAATGATAAAACAAGAGGACAAATTTTATTAATAAACCACAAAGATTTTACAATGAAACATATATCATTATAAAACTATATCCTCAAACTCAATAATAATAAACTCTTAACATAGAAGTTTTAAACCCTATAGTTGTGCGTAAGAACTACATTATTGACTCGAAAAACAGACTTAATTCTGGAGAAGGAGCAGAATCATTTCCTTGATCCTTCGCACTGGAAGTCTCAGTCTCGTCATTAGGTTTTTCAATGACGTCAGCATTAATCCCTCAGGCCATACTACTAGCTTTGACAGCTCAAAAGCTGTAAGATCATCGCCTTTTAGTTTTGAAACACTCCTATTACCATTTATTAGCTTTCTGAACTTCTGCTTAAGCCTATAAGTTCTATCTGCCAGTCTGTGAAAAGGTACCTCGATTCCCTTCTCACAAAGGAAATCATGGAATTTTCTTCCAGAAGGTACCTTTCCGGTGGTTCTATTGTAATCGACCATGGCTTGTAGAAAGATCACCTTGTGTTCTTTTCTTCAAGCTCCGCTTCTTCTTCGCCTCCTTGTTCTCGTCGGCGGCGGCAGCCATGGATTCTGATTCAGCTGGTTGGTCAGATGGCTAAACCCTTCCCCTTTCTCTGTCTCTTTGTCGGGACTTCTTCCACCACCTCCTTAAGCTTTGAACCGGCGTTTAAGCCCAGGAGACTTCCGCTGGAATCGGAGTCCTCGCCAGAGTAACCATCGGAAGAGGGGGATTGAATTCAAATCAAAGGGAGCGTTTTGTTTATTAACTGGAGACATGGTGTTTGATGATGATTTCTTGGTTCGTCGGAGAAGAAAAAGAAGAGTTTGCGGCGAGAAATGAAAATCCAAGCTTCGCCTTCTTGCTCCTTCGGCGGCCGCGACCATGGATCCTGATTCAGGGTGGTCGAATATGGCTGAAACACAACCTGAGCTCCTTCTCCATGGTCAGCCGTTGACCAAAACCTAATTGTACCAAAAAGTTAATACAGAAACAAATTAATATGATATCACTAGGGGCGATGAAACCGAACTAACCATGAAAAAATCTTATTCAAATCAGAAACGAACCAATTCAACATAGATTCCTAGATGGAAAAGGCCTAGAAGAAACTCCATCGGCAACATATCTCTAGGTTATTACTTAATTATAGTAGTCCATGATAATTCCATGAAAAATAACAAATCTCAAATTTGAGTCAATTTTATCAGATCTATATTGGGACCCTTGATCTTAAGACCTAGTAATGGAAATGGTGCTGTGATATTTTAGTGTAGTCGATCCATCATTTCGTCTAATAAAAAGAAAGACAAAAGAGATACTTACCAAATCCGGTAAATCGTCGATCCGATTTGAGATGCTAGTTTGAGAAACGCAAAAGCTTTGATGACCTCTTCTTCTTGATTGAACGCTCATTTCTTTGCATATCTCTCATGGTGCAATCTCATCGACAGATTTTTCTTTGTTTTTCATTCAATTCTAACAAAAATTGGGTTATGAACTAAAAAGAAAAGCCAGAGAAAGATAAACAAATTTAAAAGATTTGTACAAGTCTTGTAAAAATGTGCTGTATATCATTGACGATAAGCATATTATATAGATTTCAAATATATTCAAGATTTTCAAAGAGGGTGTGCCGAGAGTTGTAAAGAAGCTTCGCATATTTTTTTCCAAGAGAGCATTTATATTGTTCAGTTTTTGAGGGGTTTTTTAGGGTTGTGCTTTAATACGATGTCGCATTGGCGCCGCAGTTGTAAAGATGCTTCGCATATTTTTTTCCAAGAGAGAAATTTATATTGTTAAGTTTTAGGGTTTTTGAGGGTTGTGCTTTAATACGACGTCGCATTATCAATATAGCTTATCAAACTCGGATGACAATTAAACCTATTTCTTTTAAACCAAATGTCCGCAAGTAATTAGTTATTTTATCCCCTATTATTGTCTTAGGAAGTGAGCCCATGAGACATCCGCATCAACAATCAAATTAAAGAGAAAGCTCAGCATATTCCATAAATCTTAAAAAAACTATTGAGCTTCAAGTTCAAAGTTTGGCCAGAAATCTACCATTTAGCCTCCTTTTTCCTGAGAGAATTACTTCAATAATAGAAATATCCAAAGAGAAAATTGTAACTGCAATCAATTTGCAAAACATATAAATTTCCTTGCGAGTATGGTGGTTGTAATAAGTACATAGATGTCTATATGGATACATAGACCTACGAACTTGTATTATGCATAGTTATCACTATTAATCAAAACATTAAAAATAATAACTTTCATATAAATCTAGTTCAGTTTAATACCTCCTGATTTTGTTTTTCCCTATTTATTTTGTGTATACTAAAAATAGTAGCTTAAAGAAATTTGAATTAAGGTTCAAAACTAAAATACACAGTTCAATCTAATTTAGAATTGATTAAATCATGGTTGATCCCTTATTTTTGGCAAATTATGTCTGGAAATTGAACTCCCTTCCAAAGATCAATCTTTTCTTATGGAGGGTTAGCCACCAATCTCTAGCCACAAGAGATAATTTGTGTAGAAGAGGATTACTTCAAAATAATGTATGTCCTGTGTGTGGTTCAGAGCCAGAAAATCGAGCTAACTTATTTATCATGTTCTTGGACTAGTAAATTGTGGTCATTGTTTTTCCCTCAAATGAATTCTGCTGCTTAGGTCAATGAAGACTTCTTTAGGTTGTTTTATAGACTTTATGGATTATTGGATCCAATTAACTGATCTTTAATTCACAATTCTATCGTGGCTGACATGGAAGAATCCGAACCAAGCATGGTCCAATGCCTCCTGTCAACTCCCTCAGCCAGTCATTTTCCAGGCCATAAAAATTTTGGTCAATATTACTGATGTTCAGAGGCAACCAGATTCTGACCAGACAGGCTTTTCTCGTGCTGATCAGACCAATTGGATGCCTCCAGCTGTGCAGGTTCATTTAAGGTAAATTGTGATGCTGCTGTTTTTACCAGGGAAAGAAAATGGGGTTTAGGGGCTGTCGTACGAAATGATAGATCGGAAGTGCTCATTTGCCAATCCAAATTTGAAGAAGGATTCTCGAATATATTATTAGCTGAAGCAGAGGCGATTCTAATGGGTGTCAACCTGGCTAACTCTATTGGTATTTCTAGAATCATATCCCTTTCTTTAATGTCAAACTTCTCATTCATGCACTTTTATTTACATGCCTAGAGCCCTAATCAGCATCGCTCATCATTTAGGCAATCGTAGGATGAATGAGCGAGGAAGAGTACCCCTCTCTTCCTGTATGGAAAATGCTGACTTTGGCTAGATTTTAATGAAAATCCACTGGTATTAAAAAAAAAAAAAAAAAAAAAAAAAAACCATGGTTGATCAGATCGACTACTTGTCATTAATTATGGTTCGATCTTAATAATAATTGTACCAATTAAAATCTTTTCCGGTCAAAACAAGTATAATTTTTATATTCCTAATTCAATTATACTCATAAATCCCGAATATTGCTCTAAAGAGTCGAATCTCCGAAGGGTAAATGTCGAACTATTAAGCTGACAAAACATATCATAATTCTTGTTTAACATATATAGCCAAATACTAAGCAGAAGATTAATTAAACTCTATCCTAGCAGAACCACTTTCCAATCATTATAATTCTTTTCTGAAACTAAACTTCTCTCAAAAGAGACTAAGGCATCAAAAAGCATTAATTTTCTCTCCTTGCAATTAACCAACTGTAGAAGCCAATAACACAATGTATACGATAAGGACAACATCAATTCCACATGAGGATTTTGGCTACATGAATACTCGATGTTCAACTATAAATTAGATTCTCAAACGCCACCACCTAAATTCATTCTAAAAAAACTGTTTCCCCTTCTCCTTTTGCTGACTTACTTTTTCCTATAATCAACTTCAAAATGCCAATCAATTGCGTGGAAACCTTCTCAAGTCTTAACGTATCACCCTTCACATGTCGTTAATTAATTACAATATTTCATTAGAATATGAACAACCTATTTGGTGCAATTGCATTTTGGAGTATAATATATATATCAAAATTTGGAAATGACTGCACTTTGATTGCTCCTTTATATTCTAGGAGCTGAAAAACACAACATTATGAAATGATTTATTAAATCTACACTGAAAAGTGAATTCCATATACTGTATATCTTGAATATCAAAAAGAAATCCATATATTTTCCAGGAAGAGCTTTAAATTAAATCCACAATTAATGCACTCTGCAAATATCATCCATAATAAAGAAACCAAAGAAAAACTTTCCATTCAATACAACTATGCGTAAAATGTACTGTATAACAAAACAACTCAAGTTGAATCACTATACAAAGTAATCCTACACCTTTTCAGGAATTACAGACATGTGCAACAAAGGTTCCTTAAGCTTCAAACATACCTCCTATTCATCATGATCCAGATCAGGCATCTCATTGAGATCGAAATAGCAAACTGCATTTGCGGCCGCCATGGCGAAGGAGACTGAAGAAGGTGGAGCTTCGAGAAGGAGGACACCATTTCGGCGCCGATGGCCCGTTTGTGACCAGCAAGTGCCATTCCTAATGGAAAGGTCTCATAGCATACATCGCATAAGATGATTGTGCTCCATTTTGTGTGTCTGTTGGCTCTACTGATATCGAATGCTCTGCTGATATGCCTGTGGAGACTGATAACTTTTTGGTTCTGGTGAAATATGCAGCGGATGCTGTTGATGACAGAGACAAAGTGAAGGATGATAAGTTTTTGGGTTGTGATAAACAGGTGACTAAAGAAATTATTGTGAATGGTTGTAGGAAAATATTTCTCAAGACCTTGACATGGTTATCATATTACAAATCCAACTCATCGGTATGGGCGATGAAACCGAAGTAACCATGAAAAAATCTCAATCAAAATCGGAAATGAACCAACTCGACTTAGATTCCTAGATAATTAATAAATTAAAAGCTTAAGAAGAAATTCCATCAGGAACATATATCAAGGTTATTACTTAATTTTAATAGTTAATGACTATTCCATGAAAAGCAACAAATCTCAAATTTGAGTCAATTTTTTCATATCTTAGACCTAGTAATGGTAATTATGCTGTGATATTTTAGTGTAGTCCATCATTTCATCTAATAAAAGAAAGATTAAAAGAAGATACTTACCAAATACTGGTAAATCTTGAGTTTGATTTGATTTGAGATGCTAGTATGAGATACACAAAAGATTTAATGACTTCTTCTTCTTGATTGAACGTTCATTTCCTTGCACCTTTACATCATCACGATTTTTCTTTATTTTTAATTTTCATTCAAATTTAACTAAAACTGGGTAATGAACTAAAAGAGAAAGCTAGAGAAAGTTAAACAAATCGAAAAGATTTGTACAAGTCTAGTAAAGAAATTCTATATGTCATTGATCGAGAAACATATTAATATAACTCAAATATATACAAGATTTTCAAAGAGGCTTCGTCATAAGGTTGTAAAGAAGCTTTGCATTTTCTTCCAAGAAAGTACTTATATCGTTAATTTTTAGGGTCTATGAGGGTTGTGCTTTAATTCGACACCGCATATATACACCTCGAATGAAAATTATATTGTCATTCGAGCTAGATATATATATATATATATATTGCTAATGCGACGTTGTATATAAATGTCATTCGAGCTTGATAGGTGTATATTGTCAATGTGATGTCGCATTAAAGCACAAAACTAAAAATTAACAATATAAATCCTCTCTTGGAAAAAAATGCTAAGCTTTTTTATTACGTGCCGTCGCAGCCTCTTTGAAATCCTGAATATATATGTTTCTTGTCAATGACATGCAACACATCTTTACAAGACTTACAGATCTTTTAATTTTTGTTTAACTTTATCTAGCTTTCTCTCTTTAGTTCATAAATCAGTATTAGCTTAGAATTGAATGAGAATTAATGAAAAGCAAACAAAACTAGCCATGATTCAAGATGCAAAGAAATGAGCGTTCAATCAAGAAGACGAGTCATCAAATTTTTTTGTGTTTCTCAAACTTGCATCTCAGATCGGATTGACGATTTACCAATAGTAAGTATCTCTTTTGTCTTTCTTTTTATTATTGAAAATGATGGACTTTACTAAAAGTATCCCAGCACAATTCTCATTACTAGATCGTAAGATTTAGGGTCCCGATATTGATCTGATAAAATTTACTCAAGTTTGAGATTTGATGTTTTTCATGGAATTATCTCGGACTACTAAAATTAAGTAATAAACTTTGATAAATGTTGCCGATGGAGTTTCTTCTCAGGTTTTCAACTATTTTTCATCCTAGGAATCTATAATGTCGAATTGGATTCATAAAACTTTAACACACCACACACATAACACTATTCCTCCCCCTATTCATTCAATATTTTATAATTTTTTCTTTTTCTTTTAAATTAAAATCAGTTTTTTCCAATATTTTTTCGAAAATGTCGAATAGTCCTCGCACTTTATTTTGTAATAAGTACGTCCAAAGATCTTTGTCACAAATATCATGTTATCATATCTCATTGCTTTAAAATAATCGAATGAAAGTCGTTTTAGATTTGTCCTCAAAAATAATTCTTAAACTTTAAATTCTGTAATTATTAATATTACATGCCGACAACTAACAACATAGTTCATTTGAGATGAAAATAGATATGGATGTAGATTCTGGAGTTAAAATCAATTTTCTCCTACACTTTTTTTCGAAAATGCCCAATAGTCCTCGCACTTTGTTTTGTAATAAGTGCGTCCAAATGCTTTTATCACAAATATAATGTCATCGTCTCATTCCTTTAAAATAATCGAATGAAAGTCGTTTTAGATTTGTCCCCAAAAATAATTCTTAAACTTTAAATCATATAATTATAAATATTACATACTGACGACTAACAACATAGTTAATTAGAGATGAAAATAGATATAGATGGTAGGACGGATTTTAAAAACATTGGATGGTAAAATAATACTCATTTTTATATTATCCTTATTCCTTCTACCTACCTCCATCCCTATTTAACAGACCAGTTTTTAAAAAATACGGATGGTAATAATATAATACTTCTTTTTTTATATTATCTTTATTCCTTACTACTCCCTCCATTTTTATTTAAGTATCGTATTTTCTATGCAATTATATATATATCCAAGATCTCCAAGATTAGGAAAATGGATTCGATCCTCGTACTGGGGAGTTTGTAGGATTTTGCTTACCATAAGTTCCATGTAAATTATATTTTTCTTACATAATTATATTAATTTTTCTAATAATGATCCACAGGCGCTGCCTATAAAAGGGGATACATTTGGCTTTTAGAGTCAGGTAAGTGAAAAAGGATGGACAAAAAAAGACAATTCATCGAATAACCCTAGCAGAGGCGCATGCAGCTGCTGCACGGGCCGTTGCAGAGGTGGTGAAGCTAATGGCTGAGGCCGAGGCGGCTGCCCATGAGGCGGATGAGGCAGAAGCCGAAGCCAAAGTCAAAACAAGCGAGTGCTGATGCAATGAGAGATGCTTGGCTCAGAAAGAATTAGAAAATAAGAATAGAAGAATATATATATAGCTTAGAATTAAAGGTCTCACATGTGTGAAGTGTAATTTTCAGCCCAAAGACTTTTTCAAATCAAGACTGTAATCCGTATTGTTCCCACTGTTCAATGCCTATTAGCTTTTGGATCATACATCTTGGGCAATCTAGACCGTTCAGATTTTTGGCCATAAAAAATTTAACACATCACCTTATCATCTCTTCCACTCTCCTCCATTCACAACGGAAATACATACTCTCTCTCTATCTCTCTCTACCCTCTCTCATTCTCTGCTCGTCGAGAACAACAGACTGCATAACGAAAAAGATGCTCTATTGTCGTTCTTGGATATATTATTTTTCACGCTGGTAGTATTAAATATTATTTCCATATACGAATAGTTGTTCTTTTTTAGAGAAAATTTTGTATCAAAATAGTTGTCGTTTTGGATTCTTAATGAATTCTGTTAGTATAATTTATCCTATAGTTAGTGGGGAGTGAATATCAAGTATTTGTTGAATTGATTAAAGTAAGGATAATATAGTGATCTAAAATAAAAAGTAAATATCATGATTGCTAATATTGACATACGTAAAAACTTAAAAAAGCGACAAGCTATTCGAAAGACGGAAGGAGTATATGCAAATTGTCCACCAAGGTGTGGCCTAATGGTTAAGGTATAGGCATTTGTCTCCTACGGAAGGTCATGAGTTAGACTTATGGAGAAGTAAATCCACGATAATGATCGACAGATCCAAATCACCTTAGATACGTTAATTGATATATCTCATAACTAAGAATTTAATATTGCTAATTGAATACATGTTTCAATTATTCTAACCGGGGTTCGTAAAAAATCTTTGTCAAGTTTCAAGTTGGAAGAGAGGGGTTTGTGGGGGACGTCGACGACCTTGTTGGGAGTGTGAGGGATAGCGAGTTGGTTTTGAGTGTAAGAGGGTTTGATGACGATAGGGTTTTGTCAGGAGTTTTTTGAAGAAGATCGCTGGTTTAAGGGTAATGGATTAAACTAATTTTATTAGGGTTGAACCGGTTTATTTAACGGTTTAAGCGATTTTTTTAACTCCGGTTCATCTAAATAAATTGGTTCATGTATGATGACTGAATACGTTGACGTGGACAAGGGATCAACGGTTAGTAAAAGTTTCGCCACGTCAAGTGCCCATCGGCACATTTAACGAAGAGTTAACGTCGAGGCACGGTGGTTATGTTTTTTACAAGTTTAAGGTTCGGTGGTTAGTAAGTGAAGTTGAGGGAGGCAGGTGGTTAACTTAACTAGATTTTAGACCCGTGAGGGCATTTCCTTTTATAATATACACTTTTTTTTTTCCGAAAGTTCGTATTATATAGTGTTTGGCTTTTTAAGTGACATGTTTTCGGCGGATTACATATACATGCTCGGGACTCATCGCATGAAGCCTTCGTCCCAGTATGTGTGTGTATATATATATCTAGAGTTTGTTTGGGAAAACCATTTCATTACATTGTTGTGCTTATAAAACAAATATTCTAATTACTCCTTCCGTCCCAAAATAGATCTGAAATTTTTGATCTAAGTGCATTATAAAAATTTGAATGTATTTTGAGACGGAAGGTAGTAAATATTGTAACCACATGTGAAGGCCGGGTAGTACGTTGAGACTTTTGAGAAGGTTTTGGGGCAATTGATTGACGTTTTTTGAAGTTGATTATTGGAAAAATGTCAGCCAGCAAAAGGAGAATTAAGGGGAAATTTTTTAAGAATGAATTTAATACAATCATTCATTTTTATTCTCACTATCCAGCCACCACCTTAATTTTTCAGTCGATTAAAGAAATCAAGTCTCTTGTTGCTGCGTCTTTAAGTCCTGCCCCGGCCCTTCTACTTTGTTTCCACATTTGTGATCAACACTTTCATTATTATTTCTTCTCAACATTTTTTTGATGAAATTCTCTAAACACATAAGGTTCTGATTTTAAGTGATCAAGAATAATATACATTCAGTTCACTATAGTGGGAATATTGATGTATATTTGGATTGTAATGCATCATCTTGGATCGAATTGATAATTTTACCATAATAGTACGTGACTTATTATCGATCTATTTTGAATCATAACTATTCTAGTTTCCTATATTAGTGACTTATATACAATCATAATTGTTTGAATGAATTGTAATGCTTTCAAGTTGAAATTCAACATGGTTACAAAAAATTCAGTATGATCAAAATTTATAATTGCGAATTTAATTTCTTTTCAAATGCTCATTTCTGTAAAGTTTAGTGCTTCACTGTTTTGGTTAGAATAATTTGCTGACAAAAAGTGGCGGAGTAATTTAGAATTGTGGCGATGGGTGCTCCGAAACAGAAACGCACTAAAGAAGAAGAAGCAGCAGAGCTGGATTTCAAAAGTATGAAACCGGAAAATGGGTACCATTCAGTGATCCTGAGCTCAGTAAACGGAAGTTTTAATCTGGAGAAGTTTGGATTTGAGGAGATAAACAAATTGGCCAAATGTAATATAAAGAAAGTTTGGTAGCTATTCATAATTTTGGGAAACGTTTAGGTAGCATAATACTCCCTTGTTTATCTTATGTGGCAATAATTGAGGTCCGTCAATTTCGATTCCAAGTCGAAATCAAACACGACGTACCAAGAAAAATATACGGTCTAATAAGACTATTATGAAATATTTACTCATGGGTGGGGCAAAACTCGTCTAGATAAAGAAACTTCCTACATAGTGACAAATTTTCGCTAACAACTAAAAAAAAAAAAGCAATTTTAAAGAAGAAACTCGATAGATTTGACTAAAAGAAGATTGAAATTATAATCCCTTATCATATAATTAATCGTCGATTCATACGTTTTAATCAGTCGATTCGATCGAAAAGGGAAAAACCGATGAAATCTAATAATATTGTCTATGAAGACAAGTGTAACTTGGACTCTGGAGGGATATAAAATTGGATGGAAAATGGTGGACTGAATAATCTACTCCTATAAAAATGGAACCAAACGTTCTAACTACTGACGTGGAATTCATCTACCGGTCCAATTTATTTTTCAAATGGTCCCACAACATATATAATGATTAATTTAAAAAACAAATATATTACTATTATTTGTGCCCATAATTTGGCCTTTCACAAAGTGTGTCAGTCAACAAGTTTAGCCTCAACTCAACAACAACAAGAGATCCCAGATTGAAGAAAACAGAGATACAGAGAAAAAAATGGAGATTGGATTCTTGGGTCTGGGTATAATGGGAAAAGCTATGTCCATGAATCTGCTTAAACATGGTTTCAAGGTTACAGTTTGGAGACAGAACTCTATCCAAGGTAATATTTTAATCTGACTTTGTCTTATAGGAGTAAATATTATGAGTATAATGCATTAGTACTAATTTACATATGGGGAATCTGATTTTCAGTGTGATGAACTGGTTGAGCATGGAGCTTCAATCTGTGAAACACCAGCTGCTGTTATTAAGAAATGCAAGTTCACTATTGGAATGTTGTCTGATCCTGCTGCTGCTTTATCGGTTTGATTCTGATCTAATCGATTGTGTTTGTTCACTTTGATTTTGTTAAGGTTAAAAAGGGTAGTTTTGATTGGCTTGGCTAGGTTGTTTTTGACAAAGATGGAGTTCTTGGAGTCTATTGGCAGTGGAAAATGTTATATTGACATGTCTACAGTTGACCCTGAAACATCTTCAAAGATCAGTGAGGTTAGTGTTTTCTCTGTTTAAGCTTTCAAATACCGATGTCTTTCCGTTTGCGAGTTTTTCTATTGAATCTTTATATGATAGGCTACTTCTTCAAAAGGAATGATTTTAAATGTACTCATATATATCCTTTCTTGAGATTTCCAATTTTTGTTGAGTTAGTAGAACTATTAGGCCAAAGAGACCCCTATTTTGGTACTTTGCTCTTGAAAATGAAGAAATTTGGAATTAAAAACTCGTGTACTTTTGGACGAATACCTGTTTATAGGCAATTACGTCAAAGGGCGGCCGCTTCCTGGAAGCTCCAGTTTCAGGCAGCAAAAAGCCGGCAGAGGACGGTCAACTAGTAATCCTTGCTGCAGGGGAGAAGGTAGATATATATGAACTTATCATATATGGTAGAACTTTCTTCTACTTAAAACTGACTTATGTACTTTTATTGTAGGCATTGTACAAGGAAATCATTCCAGCATTTGATATATTGGGAAAGAAGTCTTTCTACTTGGGGAATGTTGGAAATGGAGCAAAAATGAA
>JANIEQ010000660.1:0-15819 GCA_024708375.1 Oxalis stricta | reverse complement strand
CGCGTATATCTGTAACTTTTTAAAAAATGTGAATTAAAGAGGCAAGAGAATCAATATGCAATGCAACAGGATACCATAAAGAGAACATCTATCATAGGAACTAACTAACAGCATCACATCATGCCATCTACCTCGTAGCCATGTAAATTACAAGTGTAGACCAAGTCATGGCAAACCACCATCAACGGAATTACAATACCGAGAATACAAACATTTCATTAGAGAAGCTGAGTTCCTTTTGTCGAGTACCATGTGGAACCAAAAGATGATTGACAGACAATCCATTAGTCCAAATCAGATAACAATTTTGACAAGTAAACAGAGTACACACAATGGCAATTTAGACAAAGGTCACTGCAAGGAAGGTGGTGAGGAACAAGGAGGTTGTTTCTAGTAGTAGTTATGAAATTAGTCTACTATGGGTACAATATTCTTGCTACTTAGAAGTTGGCTAGAAAATAAACTCAGATTGCTACTATACTAGCACCATTGCTTAAAGATTGCATAACACAACAGCATCAAAGAAAGATGAGGTTTATTTCTAATTCTTTAAGACCAAACTTAAGCATCAAAGCTAAACAATTGGCAACCCACTAAACATTTGTAGCATCGCAACAATTCCAGAAATTCACGACTAAATGGATTACAACCACAGAAAAAAATTCAGCTACATTACTGGTTCATTCAAAATCAAGCTTTTGATCATCAAAGATTGACAATTCCAGGTTGATTTCTCAGTAAATATTTCTTAGCAGCACAACAATTTCAGAATTCAGTAGGGGTTTACACTAGAGACAGAGAACTTTTAATGCAAAATTCTATTATCTTTCATCTCCTCTTACATTTTAAGAGACAAAAAGACTAGCTTTTTTATTAATTGGGTACAGAGAAAGTCATCAAGTGTAAGGTGGCTAAGCACTGAGGAGTGTTAATTCATTGCCTTCCATCTGACACACTGCTGTAGATGTATGTCTACATAACTCATTGATGGAGAAAAATGGTTTTCTTAGTCAAAAGAATCTGAGGAAAAAAAAATGGTTGTAGAAAAGAAAGAAATTTCATTGGTGAGATTTTGAGATGAATGAACAGAGGCTTCAATTTACCACACTGATTTTAAAAAAAAAAGCAATTCTTGCAGACCCTATAATTAATTTCTATGTTTTTATTTTTATGTTGCATACAAGTTTTGGGGTTTGACTTTACTGGCACAATCTCCACTTTACAGTTTTTCCCATTTATCTGTATTGTTGACCACTTTAGTCCTTTTAATTAGTCCTCTCCAACTGCATTATGTAATTCTTAACATGAAGAGTAGATCTCTCTTAAATTTGAAAGATAAAAGATCACCAAAATAACCATTCTGACCAATAGACTTTGGTTTTGATAGTATTAGAATAAATAAGTCATTGATTTATGATAATGAATCATGGAAAGAGCTATTCAGAGATTCCTATTACTAATTTGTTTGGAATTTCTTTCACATTTCGGATTCGATGTCCAAATATAATTCATGAATGTTATAAATTTATTATAAAATATTTTATTTATAGAGCATAAGACTTAAGAAATATTACTGCAAATTGTATTTATGATAATCTCTATTTAAACAATCCATATAGACTATATAAAACTCTCTCATGTTTACGACCTAATATGGTGACATCATAAAGTTCAGACTAACTGATCATGGATTAACTGACTAAGATAATTTTTTATTTAAAGATCATAAATATTTTTTAAATAAATCTCGATTTTTGAAGAAGAGTGTAATTTTTGTGTAGATAGATTGGTTTTGTATTTGACTTATGAGAAAATCGAATGCATAAGTCTAGAAAAGGTTTCGAATCGAGATCTTCAAGAAGAACCGTCCAAATTTGTTTCTTCATTGAGGCTATTGGAGTAAGTATTCTTCGAGTAATCATGAGCTTATAAATCTTCTTAGGTTCAATTTTTTGAGACATTACGTTTTTAATAAATACTATACTAGATATATAAATAGGAGATGTTTACTTACTACATTTTAAGTTGCCATTAAAAAGATGATTTATTGAGTCATCATTATTATCTAAATATATTAAATTTATAAATGAACTTTAAAAAAGAGAATACGTCGATTTGTATACAAATGAAGCATATATTAATCAGGAAACACCTTGATAGCATGATATTTTTAACAAACATATATTAATCAAAATTGATTAAAATACTGGAGTTCATGAGATGACGAATCGATTATAGTTGGTCTTGTCGAAACATCGTGTCGGGCCAAACTTTTCCAATAGATGAGCCGATATCAATTAATTTTGAATATATAAATTGTCCTCAAATTGCTATCTTAGCATCACAGATACTGATATAAAATAGATGAAAGAACTTTAATAAAAGATTAAAAACATGCAAAAACTTTTAAAACCGGATAGAGCTTTTTAAAAAGATTGCATTTTGCTTTGGGAGTGTTTTTATAATGAAACTTGCTTCAACATAAGAGTGATACCCCTATTTATAGGGAAGGAGTATTTATTAACTAAATATATTTAATATGAAAAAATGCTTATAAAAAAAACGCATTATACTGGAAAAAGTAATATTTACTTTATCGTCCATGAATTGAAGAGAGCTTTTTAGAAAGATTGCATCTTATTATTTTGGAAGTTATTTTGCAATGAAACATACTTGCTTTTAACATAAGAACGACATCCCTAATTTATAGGGAAAGAGTATAAGAGCAAAACAAACTATTTTACATTATCGTACATATTAACCAATTCACCGCTAGACTTTCAAGCTCACTCAAAGATCGCTGGAATTCATTACTTGAATATCAACTTGAAATTTGCCAATTGGTTCAATGGACGCTCAAAACATAATTTTTTTGTTTTTGTTTTTTTTTTTTTCAGTTTTTTGTACAGACAGACGAATAAATTTAGTTACCAAGCACCCAACCATGAAGCATTGCGTATAGTAATAATTAACATTAGTTACGATTGAGGAACAGATTTTACAGAATCAATCTTCTTCTTCTGAGACTAGTTTTGAACCTTGGTAAGAGAATAAGCGAGGCAGCGTTTCGGTAACCCAGTTCTGCAACTTCTTCTTTAGACACATCCAGCAACCGAGCAACATAATTGAGTACCTAAGGTCAAAATGAATTTATATTTTTAATAGAGAGTGATGACAAGGACACAGCAAAAATATCCAACATTCAATACAAACATGCATGATATCCATGTAATGTGTACTCTTAAATAGATACTAATTAAGTTAAAGTTGGGATTGTACACTATTAATGTGTGTTACAATTTACAAACTACATCTCAGAGGCTGATTCTCCAGGGTGTGAAAGTCAGATTCTCATAGAGGGCGAACTTGTTTTAACTTCATATACAGACATGGGCATTTGTCTGTCTTAAGAAACTGAATTTTCAGACGGTTTAAACTTTTCACGTATAATTTTTTATGGAATTATTAGCACTTTTCCTGAGCTTGTAACAACTAACAAAGTACAAACTAGACCGTCAAATAATCGGTAAAAATGATATGCTTAGGAGCTAAGAAAAGAAAATACTACCAACTTTATTGTAACACTAAACAAAAATTTTGCCACCTTCCATTTGTTTTATACCTAAATTTCTCCTCAAGGGTATGCCCAGGATTTTCATGTGATATATGTGAAAAGGGTGAGTCTGACTTTGACACGCAATTTTTATGCTTTCTGTTTTTGAGGATATATACAGCAAAAGCAGTAATTTTTATGCATCCATGTTAAGAAGAATACACTACGTAGTTAAGATGAAAATTTAAAGCATGTTAGTGCAAAGAAGCTGAAGCTTTAAATCATTTTTTAATGACCAATAAAATGAAGGGGAAAAAAAAAACTTACGCTGTGGATGTTTGCTGGGTGATTAAGTGTATCTTTGGGCAGAGTACTTTCATCTTTTGAAGATGAATCTCCCTCCTTCGTGCCGGAGGCTCTTGGAAGGAGGAAGCATCACCGTCAACTAAAAATAGTGTAGAATCTAACTCAGATTTAGGAAATGCATCAGGTGCATCTGTTTCCAACAAATTCGCTCAGAAGGTACCTACAAGAAAGAATTACATAACTTTTCCATGAAGTGATTGTAAAAATTTAAAATCTCCTCTACAACATCATAATGCATGCAACTAGTACTTGCCATCTTTATCATTTTCTTAGCTTTCTGTTCTTTTCATTGACATGAGAAATCCAGAGAATGAAAAGTAAGCTCCAAGCTTGGCAATTCCGGAACCATCTCAGCAGAACCTAGAAAAGAGTGAAGAATGACACCGGCAGGGAAGGGCCCAACAGATCTGATCAATGAAATAGTCAAAACTGAGCACTATGTAAAACAGTAGTAGTACCAATGGAGGAGCAAAAAGCAACGGAGACATATGTGAGGTCATTAACTAAAATCCAATTAACAACTAGTATTCATAAGTATTCATAAGCTTCACTAACAACGCCTCAAATAACAAAATATGATGAAATAGCTGTATGTATGGTGCATTATAGTGGACAAAATAAGACAAATATCTTTTCAAGGTCCATGGTGCAATGAGTCATAGTTGCAAGCAACATGGGTATTTAAAATCTAAAGAAGCAAGTTGTTCATGATATGATGGAAGCTAAAGAGAAAATCAGGAAATGTGTGCAAGATCTGATGAAGAAATGTGCAATGACATTTACAGAGCTACAATATTTCACTAAAGCACGAATTCCCGTTAGCACCCAAAATGCCTAATATTTCATGAACTCTATAGCCAGTGACTTTGTTGATCACTTAAAACTAAGTGTCCATATTTCATAAGCTAAATCATATTGTAAAAAAAGTCACATAGTCAGCAAGAAAAACAGAAGTCCTTACTTCATTATTTCAAGAAGATCACCAAAAGACGTAACACAATGAACAGATGATGGTTTCTTCAATTCTTTTGCATACTCAAGTTGTTTCCGGAATACTTCAACCTGTATTCAGATCGTTCACATATCAATAAAAAGCACATCAAATGCTGGTTTATTTATTCTATGAGAGAGGAAATTTTCTACAAATTCTATGAAGGAAATTTTTCCCAAAACTCCGACATGAAGTTTAAATACAATTTTAGACAGAGTAGGTTAGTTGAGAAGTAAATAGAAAAGCCAGAAACATTTGGTTCTTTGAGCAGCTCTATTCCAAATATTAGGAATAATGTCAGGAACAAACTATATGACTAACCAGAGATTGTTGGACAAGGCATCAGTCATGAAGTAACTCAAATAACTAATGCACTGAACGAACATTAATGGGCAAACTTTTTTTTTTGCACCTTCATTATGGGCACTGTACAACAACTAATATGAGTTAGGGTTTCTCCAAGAATAAGCATGGAATGAACTGGTATTTCTACTTCTTCTTCAATAGATGTACTAAAAATCCAAATCCAATAGGATATATCACAAATGGGTCTATTCAATGGACCTATCTCTGTTAAGCAAATAGAAGAATTCCATTTGCATGGCCCTCACAAGAACACATAGCAAGTAAACTAAGCATGTGAAAGAGAGTAGAAAAAACCTGATCTGCGAAATCAATCTTCTTTCCATGTGAACCTTTGTCCAGCCCAATCTGAAAAAAATTTCATTAATTTCCATATTCGTGTTAAAAAGAACACATAAAAAATTTTCAACAATTCCAAATATACAATCCATAGGAGATAAACAAGGTAGGAGTAGTACTTTACCTCTCCAACGGCCGCTGTAGGAGTGGACTCAAAATACTCCTTCAGAGTGTTGAACCAATTGGGAGTCCGCTCTGAAATAAACCTGAAAAGAGCACATCAATTTTCTCCTTAAAAGAAAAATTCCCAACAAAAACCAAATATCATCAAAGTCAACATTTGATCTCAATTCCAGAATCCCTTGTTCAATTGGGTCATCTGTGAGAATTATTTTCCTAAATTCAATTTTGTTAAAATTAAGATGCTACTATACTCTTACTAACCATGGATGCAGCCCAAAGCAGGGGATTACAGAGGGATATTGCTCACCCATTTGCTTAACCAAGTTCCAATCTTTCTGTTTTAAATAAGGAGATATGTATAGAATTCAATAAACATAACTGAGTTTATATTTGACCAATATGAATGTAGTAATACATATTTACCTCGGAGACTCCATTGACAGCAAAACGGACAACACCAGTTTCTAAAGTAGTGGAGATTAGTTGAGGGGTTTTGCTTAAGATTCTTGGATCCTGAAGATGACAGTGTGCATCAAACAGTTTCATTGCTTTGGTGATTCTTTTCTTTTTCTTTTTTTTTTCCCAGACTCGGTGCTCGCAAGTTTCTAAGGAGGAGAACGGAGAACGTTTACGTTATTTATTTGTAACACCTCCCTTCATAATATTTTTTTGCAAATCGGTCCTTAAAGTAAAAGGGTATGGAAGATGTTCTCACATCCGAATAATTTAATGGCGAACAAGTACTTTCAAGCTACGAATTTCATTGTTGGCAAAGTTTGCAGAAAATCCTGTAAACGGTAAAAATTCATTAACAATTTAGAGGTTAGAAAATAATCATACCAAAAAATAATTCGACTGAAATCAATGAATTTGATATTAGTTTTGAGAATTTTAAAAATAACGTGTTATAAAATTTTTAGAAAAATATTTTGATTAACAACTATTCTTTCAACAATTCTTAGTGGCTATTTTATTGAAAATCAATGATTTGGCTAGTTTTTTTTAATTGTAATGACAATTCTTTTATATGTTGAGAGCCAATAATACTTTATCAATGATGAGAGGTGAATCTCGTGAAATGAATCTTATGTAATAGACAGTAGACATTTTCAATTTGTCCAATTGCAATTCAATTGCGAATTTTATTATCAAATGAACATCCGACACATGTCGTTTTATTAACGAATAGTAATTTGACACATGTATATAAGAACATTGAGTTTAATTAGGTTTCAAATTACAATTTTAAGTCAATAATATTATTTTTTTCCTTTTCTAATTAGTAAATCAAAATACAATTAAAACATAATGATTCCTGATAAAATTCTACCAATTACTTTTTCTTAATATAATAGTTTTATTCCTAATCAATTTATTATCAATTAGTTTAAAAAATCCTAATAAAATTATAATACATTATATTTTTTCTATTTTTTAATTAAACAATTTTTCGTAATAAAAATTCATTATATTCTTTTTTTCTATTCCTAATTAAAATAGGTACATCTTTTTTTTTCCTATTTAAGCAGAGCATATTGTTAAAAAATTATTCCTAATCAAATAATATATATATATATTATTTTTTTCCAATTTTTTTATTAAACTATATTCTTCATTTGGAACTTTGAGTTTAATTAGGTTTCAAATTACAATTTTAAGTCTATGATTTTTCCTATTCTAATTAGGAAATCAAAACACAATAAAAACATATTCCTAATAAAATTATAATACACTATATTTTTTTCTAATCTTCTTATTTAACAATTTTTTCTAATTAAAATCCATTATATTCTTTTTTCTATTCCTAATTAAAACGGACACATATTCCTTTTTTGCTATTCAAATGGGCATATTGCTAAAAAAATTATTCCTAATCAAATTAAAATATATATTATTTTTTTCAAATTTTATTATTAAACTATTATTTCTAATAAAAATCCGTTATATTTTTTTCTTATTATTAATTAAAACGGACATATCTTCTTTTTCAAATAAAATAAATTTTTAATTCATGTAGATTTTGAAATAAAATCAAAATAATTCTAATTGATTTAAAGTTAAAATAATTTCCTTTGATATAATATTTACATAGATTTAATAATGTTTAATGCAAATAATTATAATAAAATTTTTTATAATATATATTTAAAAGATGGCGATTTTCCATCTCAACTGACTTTGACCCATCGGATCAAGCTGTAACAATAAAACAAACTTGTGTATTTGGGTGTAAAGTCTATCTTTCGTCCATTTGTGAGTAGGCAATTCATCTCATTAATACTCGAAGAGTGTTCAGAAGATAAATTTGGGTGATTCATTCATTCGTCAAAAAATGTTCAGACCACAAACTTGTATGATTTGCGGAGCACTATAATTATCTTCTTTCCATTTTTACCTCATTTGATAATCTGATATATCTCGGATGTTTGACTGATTTTTTTTCCAACTTTGACCTGATGTATCTTCTCGATGATTTTTGGCATGATACACTTTTTAAAATAAACATAAAATTTTTCAATATAATTTATATATAAAAATTAGTATTTAGGGCTTAAAACGAAGGTAGTATATATTAAATTTTTATCGTTTATAATCTTTTTCTGAAAATATTTTCGAGACAAGAGACGACCTTGTCCATCAAAATTTTCCATGACAAATAGATTTTTGTCATCTTAGATAACATCGTATCTTTCTATAATTACAATTAATGTCTGCCAATTTCGATTTATTCGATCATTTTAATTTAATAAAATTATTTTTTGTTTTATTAAAAAAAAATCAATAATGTAATCCATATTTGTAGCATCTCTTTTGAATAAAGGTATAATATATTTTTCTTTTGAGTATTTCATATATTGCATGAGTTATTCTCTAGAATTGATCAATTTAGCCAATGAGTCATCGTTAAATTGAATGAAGGCAACCAAAAGAAAAAAAACAATCAACAAACGGCCATTTCTGATTTCTATATCCTCACCTTCACTTTAAAGCTATCTGAGATTCAAAACAATGTCCGTTCTCAATTTGGACCACTCCAACTTTGCTGAGACTATCGGCGACCACAGTTTCATCGCCGTTCACTTTCTCGATTCTAGGTATATACATATTATTTTTCGATCGTCTTCGTTAATGTTATTGCTTGGATCATAATGAGAAACTAAAATAGCAAAACCTTATTCAATACCATAACATAGTTATTGTTGTAATTCTCATCAATATAGTGGTTTGGCTTCTCTATCAAACGTCCTGTACAACATTTTTATTTTTATTTTGAGAATAACAATTTCATCTTTAACGTTCAGGAAGAATTCATTTTGAGCTTATTATTGTTAGATTAATCGATTGATTGGAAAATTAGATAGCTTTTCATTAATATATTAGATAGCTTAGAATATTACATGTGCCTTATGCTGATTATCATGCTTGGTTTTTGCTTCTGCTTAGGTATTCTGACATGTTTGCTACGGAGGTATTATCTTGTTCGAATGTGTTTCAACTAATTTTAAGTATTCGTTCAGTCATATTTACCATAGTGTGTATATCTGTTTTATTCCCCTAGTATGAGAAGGCAGCATCTCTTTCGAGCATCAATGATCCACTAGTTGTTCTTGCGCAAGTAGACATAGACAAAGAAGTGAACAAAGACCTTAAAACTCAATTTGACATTTGTGCTTTCCCCAGTCATAATTTTCAGAGACGGAGGTAAGAAAGTTGAAGAATACCAAGGTCTCCATCATGCCGAAGGGATTGCTGGTTGTTTAAGAAGATCAATTGGTCCTTTTCCTGTTGAAATCAAGTCTGCAATAGAAGCCGCTAATCTTATCGGTGACAAAAAGATAGTACGGTAACTGTTCCATTTGTATAACATACATTTCGTCTTGTGTTTATTTATTTATTTTCAAAATTTAATTTCTTTTACATGGTCTTAAATTGGTGTTTTCCAGAAATTTGCTGGGAAGTGTACTGAGAACTTCATTGCTTTTTGCTGAAACTTTGCAGATGAACTATGATTTTGGCTATACCATGGATGCCAAACATCTTCCTCGTGGGGATTCATCTGTATCTGGCCCTGTAATTAGGCTGTTCAAATCTTTCTATGAGCTATTTGTTGACACCAAGGTATATCCATTTTTCTAATGCTATGAATTTATTTACAAAAGTCCTGGCTGAATTTGTGTCTGCAGGATTTTAATGTTGACGCTCTAATGAAATTTTTGGAAGAAGCTAGCACACCTGTTGTTACATTCTGCAATCATACCGATCCACAAAATCATTTATTTAGTGTCTACTTCTTTCATTGTAAGAATGATAAGGTAATTCAGAAATGACTATTTGGTTCTTATATAACATGAGTTGTATCAGGCTTGGGCACACAGTTAAGCAGTCCGCCTTCGTATGATGCTTTCTTGAATTTCTGACATTGTAATTCAACTTTTTAAATGCTCTATCAATAACTAATCTTCAAATTGCTGGGCTATGTTGTTCATAAACCTTAGTAGTGGAGGTGTCTGATCTTTTCCAATCAAAATATCGTGAGGTTGCCGAGAAATATAGAGGACAAGGCATTAGCTTTATGTTAGTGGACTTTGAGAATGAGGTTAACGAAGCTGTTTTTTGGGTTGGTATCTACCTTTTTCTACCTCAGTGCTATTGGTGAAGTAACATACTACCTCCATCCCAAAATACTTTGTATTGCATTAGGATTGTTGACTTGTTGCATTCTGTTGAACTAAAGGATTTTGATGTTCAAGAAAAATCAAGTACCTCAGATTGTCATCAAGGACTATGCCAAGTTGAAATTATATAGGAAAACAAACTTGGAACCTGATCACATTGCACCTTGGGTGGAAGATTACATGGTGATAATCCTTAATTATCCACTTGTTTGTTATTTCTTCTCTTGTGAATTCTCATTCAGTTTTGTTCTCCTTTAACCAGAGAATATGGAGGCTGTCAAAGTCGCGCCATACGTGAGATCGGCACCAATTCCGCGAGAGAATACCGGACCTATGAAGGTGGTTGTCGCTGATAGCATCCAAGAGATGGTTTGGGACTGGTTTGGGACTCCATGGACAAATGGTGCCTATATATGAATTGTCGCTGATAGCATCTTAGTTGCATATTTCTATATACTAATTTGATTTTGTTTTTTCCAATTCAGTTCTTCTAGAGTCATATATTCCTTGGGAAGGACGCTTCGAATAATTGGATCGGATTCTTGATGATGTAGCCGTCCACTTTGAAAGGGATCCTAACGTTGTTATTGCCAAGTTTGTAAGATATCAACACTCTGCCCTATTGTTATTATTTATCAATTAGTCGACCAAATGACCAAATGATCAACTGATTTGATGTTATTTGTATTTTAAGGATATGCATGCCAATAAAATTCCAAGCGAGACACTTGATGAACTAGAAATTTGGGATATTGTCATTGATCCTCTATTGTACTTCAAGACAGCCAGTGGGAAGATAAAGAAATATGGTGGTGTCATGACCAAAGAAGAAATTATTAAGTTCGTTAACAAGAATCTGGACAAGGTTGTTGCAGTATGAACAGAGATTTTGCGACATGAATTGAATTGATTGCATGTGGCTTCTCATCTAACAGAAAACATGGAAGAGAATTTTACTATTTGTGTATAGTTGCATATCTAAGAATTCGATCGGATGACTTATGATTTGGCTTTTCTTCATGTTATACTAGTCCAGTTACCCGAGTGTTATACGGTACCGTTAACATTAGATCGAGATATATATAATCATATTGTAAACACGAAAAATAGAACAAACATGATAGGATTTGCATATCATTTGAAATCACAATTGTTTAATCGAAATCAACCGACTCTTTATTAATTTTGAAAGAATTTATATGTAGGTTACAACCTCAAATCGATGTCCCTTGATTAACGCTAGCTCGTCTTCTCTCGCTGATATAGCCCTTCCTTGCATGTTGTCTCTTTGTTTTATTCGATTTGTGGCGAGGCGGCGCAATCGGCTTTACGGCATGGTTGACGTGTTTGAGCTTGCTACATCTTTGAACTCTAATTTTCGGACTTTGAATCTATGACACTCTATTTATAGTAAAACTATACTTGATGCACAAGAATAAAACTACTATTTGAATTAGAATCAATTTATAAAAAATTGATTCATATTTTACATCTTTAAAATTTATTGATAAGATTGTGTTGTAGTAAAATTCGTAGCTTATTTTCTGTTACGACCAGATTTACGAAAACAATCATATCTTGAGTTGTAGATGTCCAAAAGGGCCGTCCTTTGAAGCGCTGGGAAAGCTAAGACACGGGCCTACAACTTTGATGAAGAAACCCAAGATTGTTTCTGATAGGGGTGAGAAACGGAAGGTTTTGGAAAATTAAAACCGAAACCGACCGATTTTTTGGCGTGTCGGTTTTTTCGAACGGTGGTTGACCGACGGATCGAATTTAAAAAAAAAATCGAGTTCTCACTACTTGAGCCAATAATTCGATTCTAAGATCAATTTCAACATAAAACATCTACTCCACAATTCGGATTCAAAATCACAAAAGGTTAAATTAAGATCGACAATCACATGTAGAAGATCAATCCATATATCAAATCTTAACATTATCATATCATCTTTACAAGATTACCCACAACATTATCATGGATATACGATCGACTACAACCTGAAGTTGTGAGTCTGAGTCGTGAAAATAATGAGTAATATTGTTGATTTGTGCCTAAAGTTAAAGGTGGCTAGCAAAGCATGAACGAATGCCTCCAATATATAAGTTTAGGCATTTTTTTGAGAACAACGATCTCTAATTGAGATTCGATATAACAACACATATGCATCATGCTAATAAATTATCTCCATATTCTCCATTATTATGATTTTGGCAGAAGCGAAAGCTGTCTCCATCTTATAATTCTTGGGTCATATATTGCTCCACTATATAAAAAGATGGATCTTCAAATGAAAGGAAGAGGAAAAGAGGATATATAATTTTGCCATGCAATCGTAGGAGATAATAAAGTGTTGAATGAGATTGCATGAAAAATTATCGAATTATCTAGATCTCATTACACCTGAATTATTAAGTCATTAGATGTAAGGACTAATTGGTAAATTATTGAATATAAAGGGTATTTTGATCAACATATAATAATATAAGGATTTTATTTTTTTTATAAATGGGTGGAGAGTCTAAAGACTTCTCCACCAACCTAAAACTAGTCAATGTAAAAAAAAAATAAAAATAAAAATAATACTAATACATATAATATATAAGTTAATCGACGATCGGGGGAGGTATATAAAAGGAAAAAAAATCACATAGTAGAGTTTTAGAAAATTTAATGGATATAACGACGGTATAGTCTCAAAGTATATACAAAGTTTCCGTAACAAGAAATTATACAGAAATTCTACCGGAAAAATCAAATAGAAAAAGGAATTATACATAACTGAATTTAATCTCTCGTTTCATCGGGAATTCTTTTTCCGAAGCCGCTCGAGCCAAAACTAGGCTCGACGATGAAACCCAGGCTCACCACCTCCTGGGCTCGGTTGAACCCGAGCTCCGGTGAGCCGTGTTAAGTCAGGCCCGACGTCGTCGAGTGGAGGAGAATGAGGCGAGTGCTCGTACGAGGCCAAGAGGAACCCATCGCCGACGTGAGCTCCAATAGACGTAAACTAGGTGGTGATTTTTAACCTCCTTGAAAACCTATTGAAATTCATTAAAATTCACATCAATAGACTCCCCATGATCTTCTAATTCACACATTTATAGAAATTAAAGCACGAGATCTAAAGAAAGTAAAAAGTCGACCCAAATTTTGACCGGATTTAATCTAGACTAAACGGGCAACATATGGAAAAAAACCAACCTTACCGATCTGAAATCAAGCGTCGATAGCAGAGTCGAACCCTGTTTTGGAATCGCCGGGATCCGAACAATGACCGATGGCGGTTATGCCAACGACTGAGCCCGGCCGGCGCCGCCGAGTTCGCCGGTATATTGGAAATTACCGCACGGTCGATTGAGAGTTTGAGCTCTCAGAGAGAGAGACGCGAGGAGGGAGGGAGTGATCGATCACGAATGACCGAACCGATTCGGTTCATGATATATATAATACGGTTTAAAGTTAAGTGACTATTTTGCCCTCGGACTTCAAAATATTTACAGAAAAGCCAGCTCTCCGTGTGGGCCGAAGAGCTCGGCCCATCGCCTTCGTTTTGGGCCGAGAAGCCCAACATGCCTCGATCCTTGTTCACTCGAAGCTGATTTCTCCAACCCTAAACTGAAACCCTAAATTCAATCTTTAGTTCATCCAAACCACTCCGAACCAGTCAAACCTTCGTCCGAACCTAATTAATTTTAACCGAGCCTAAGTTATATTAAGATGAATCATTATATCTAAAATTTGATTAAATTAAAATCAAGCTACTTCAAATTGGTTAAGTTGCCTTAAGAGAAATTAGTTTAAGTATGGCTTAACAAGACTTAATATATAAAATGTAAAGTAAAGAGTTAAATTAAATAAAATATTTAAAAGTATAATTTCTTTCCAATATACGAAATATTAAGCACGATATTAATAATCGTCGTTTCGAATCGAGTAGATAGTGTTGCTACGATATTCGGACGAACGTGAATCGGAGACGACTTGAGGTAAGTACCCGATACACGATATACTAATATAACGGTTTTCTAATAAACCGTATATCTTTGGTTGCTATATATATTATATATATATGCTTGAAATATTTTTGAGAAACCTGGTTATAGAGAATTAAGTATTGCGTATTGATTTAATTGTCGAAATAATATTTCGTGCTGGCTTGATAAAATGTGATTATTGAATTAAATTTTGGAGTTTTGTTGATTAATTGGTTTTGAAGCCATTTCACCCATGATTTTCATATTAATTAATAAATTAAAAATGACTTTTAATTGGATTGAGAAATGACCGAGAATTAATTCCTAGAGATAAATTCGAGTTTATTGGTGTAAATGATTTTCATATAAATTTATGAAAATCAATTCTGATTCTAGTTTTTGAGATTGGATTCGTGATGATTCATCGAGGGAAAGTATAATTACTTCCCATTGGCACACGTGTAGGTTATGGCCATAGACCGATTATATGGGACTATCTATTGTTGGGTCCCGTCACTTGTCTATCATTGAGGGTAGAGTGACCGATTTGTAACGAACGGGCCCACGGTGAGGCAGAGGTAATGCTTTGTGCTAACCAAACCAAAAGACGTGGTAAGGCGTATCGTTACTGTACCTAGACAGGATCTAGGTACCACGTGCCAACCGACCGACTTGGGTAAATGTCGGAGCTTCACTGGATTAATAAACCATTTCGATTTTGCTAAATTCCGACTTGATAAAAACCACTTTAACTGGTTTGGATTTTAAATCGATAAATCCTTGTTTTTAAGCGGATTTGGATTTGTGAAGTATAAACTATGATGAGATTTGATAAAAAAATATAAATATATTCACTCCGTATTCGAGATAAATAAAGTTTTCAAAATCTTTAAATTGGTTTTGAAACTTCTGTGGATGTACTTGGATATTGGTCTACCTTTATATTATTATATTTGTATTTGGTACTTACTGAGTGACCCTCACTCATCCCAAAATATATATTTCTTTTCAGATTTTGCAGGACTAGGTTCGATACTCTAGTCTCGTCTACTCGAGGACTTACCTCGGGAGCTTACGATCTTCCTTTTTGGTATATCTCCCATGTACATTAGCCGTTTAGGCTTGTAAACTATCAATGTAAAATTTTAATCTAGTTAAACTCCGTGTTGGTAGAACTTGGTTGTATGACTTACGATTTCTGGCTTGTGGGATTGTTGTGGGCGTAAATGTTATAATGCCGATTTTTGTTTAAGTCGGAAGTCGATTTGTAATTATTGATAAACCTTGTTGTTGGTTATATTTGGACGTGGTTTGTATTTTGAGGCTGGTCGTAGTCCCGAGGTTGAGTGGATTACGACGCCGGTCATGACGATGGTTTGGGTCGTGACTGAGATCCTCGCAAAGTAAACTTGAAGTTCGAAGATAATTCG
>JANIEQ010000659.1:0-22567 GCA_024708375.1 Oxalis stricta | reverse complement strand
ATTATATACAAACAATATGCATGAAGTACATAATAAAAATATAAAGCGCCTTCTATAATTAAAAGTCTACTCATAAGTAATAAAGACCGATAAATTTAGCTAATCGATATTAGCTACTTCTCCAATGTCGCCCGTAGTTTCGTTACCTACTAGACGATATATAAAAATCATTACTTTCTCAAATCTAGTATAACTATTAACATGATCTTCGCTATTACATTTCCTTTACATTAGTGACTTGTTCTTACTATAGAAAAAATTTTACTACAATCATAATTAAGCTAATTTAAAAATTTAATAGGTTCGGATTAGCGAGAAAATGGTTTTCCTCACCCACTAATTAGATTTGAAAGATAAAATTATTACACTTCTTAGGATTTAAATTTAACTCAAATATCAGGGTTAATAGATCACGCAAAACTCACAAGTATATTTTTTGACTTTAAAACCAAGAAGTGTTGGTAATTCTAATAGATTGGTTGAAGAAACTGGAAGGGTAGATAAAAGTCATTTAAGTTTAAAACTGGATGAAATAATAGATTTGGCCGTTCGCATCGATACCGATATAGACCGAATTGAACCGAAATGAACCGATTTTAATACCAGTGAAAAGACAATTTTAACCTTTGAATAAATACTTTGACCGAATAAAACATAGTTGGTAATTTTGTAAATACTTTAAAAATGAAAGAGTAAAATAGTCATTTACTATATTGGACCGATTTTTATCTTCGTTATATAAATGATTGAACCAAATCGGTTCAATCATTACTTCATCTTCAACCTCCAGACGAGCTCGATTCTCTCTCGCTCGTCTCTGTCTCTCGTTCGACGTCGACTATGTCGATTCCGACGACGTCGTGCTCCGTCTCGAAAGTCGACCGTTTCCGTAGTATATCAACATCGAGGATCACGAATATAAGGTTTGATTTTTCTAATTCTTACCCCGTTCGTCTTTAATTTGAAAATTAGGTTTCGGGTACAAATTTTTCAAAACGTCGAATTAAAGTCTAATCTCCTACTATGTTATTCTATCGTCTATTGGGGATTGTTTCTATACTGAAATCGAGTCGAATTGAAGTAGGAAGGCGTCGGATTTTACCTCGAAGAATCCGGCCACCTAGTTTCACGTCGGCTTTGGCTCGATTACGTTCGTCGATGTCTTCCTCGAGCCTCTCGATGTCCTCAACCTCGGGCCAGACTCGGCTGACTCAATGACGACCGACACTCGACTCGGTCGTGACTCGTTGAGTAATCGGTCGTCCGATTATGGTAATTCACTCCTGTTCTGAAAAGTTTTCTTTATGTCTTGTCTACAACATATGTTGAATTTGGAATGATTCTGAGAAATCCGATTTTTGGACGATTAGTTGATTAGGCGATTTGTGTAAATTCGATGCTATAAATCTTCCGTAGTGCTTGTTACGAAGATAATTGAACTGTATTTGTAATTGATCTGAGAATTCACGTGAATGAATGGTATTGAGAATTGAATGGATTGTCTTGAGCTGTTGAATGTTTGAAAAATGAGGATGGTCGACTTGCTGTGAATGTTTATTTGTAACGGAGAGATGGCATGAGTCTTCCGTGAATTGTTGAATCTCATTTAAGAGGTTCTAGGAAAGGATTTGGTGATGTCTACATAGTTTTTGAAATTGTTGGCTACAAGTAAGGTTTCACCTTCTCTAGGTGTTGATACGTGTGTGCGTGAAAGTGACCACTCTGAGAAATGCCATTTTGTACTCAAGAAAACTAACAATCCTATGCGAAGTGAAGTTAATAGTATAGATGTCTAGATGAATGGTTTGATTAATCAATTATTCCATCTATTCATGATATTTTATTTTCATTAGATTTTAGAAATTATAGTAATATTATCTATCAATTCATCTCAAATTGTATTCGAGAATTTATTTGCATCGCGTAGTTTTTAATGTCTTTTCGACTATTAGTTTATTAAATTAATAGCGTCCAAATCGTTACGCGAAGAAAAAATAATACGCTACTATCAAATAATCTAATTATAATACGCGTCTAAATTAGAGTACGGGTGTTACATATTTGATCCGAGGAAAATCTCTTCCTATTGAATTTCGAAACTGAAAGAGGTGGAAGTATAAAGCATTGAGTGGTGCTGCTCTGATTTTCAATAGTCGTCCACCGCTCTTGAAGGAATGGAAGTCGATTGGTGGATTTTGCTATGGGCAGTATATAAAGAAGGTACCGATATAGATCAAATTACCAATGCTTCCATTGGTTTTCATCGGTAGCCAGCTATTCTTTTAGTAAAATTAGAAGTAAGCTAAGAACCATTGATTACGGATCAGGTTACAAATCAACAAATAACGCTTGGGATACGCTAGAATTTTGGTAGAGATGGATGTTGATGGACTATTCCCGCCATTAGTAAGTGGCTAGTAGATGACATGGATTTAGTATGGGCAACCTGTAGAGTATGAATGGATACCAAGGCAAATGTCAGTACTTAACAAAGCATGGTCATATTACTACACACAATGTAGAGTGGAAAGGCAAAGCAAGTCAACAAGAAAGAGTGCTGTAGCTATGCGGCGAGGAAGAAAGTGAGCGGAGGTGGTTGCTCCTATGTTCGACCGGTGGGGAATGAAGGATGTTCTAAAAAGTCCAAATTCTACCCTTCCCACGCCAGCATCAGGCAAGGATACTTCCCCGAGCCAATGCCAACGGGGGAAAATAAGGAAAGCGTGAACAAGAAAACTATTAATGATACCGGGGTGCAATCGAAGTGAAAGGAGGAAGTCGGGAACTCATGTGATTATTAGAAAGGGCTTGAAATCAAAGGGGTCTAAGCCACCTTTGCCCCTAGATTCATCATTCCACTTGCCTCAACATGGCCTAAGTCTTTTTTTTATGTATTATTTTTTACTAGGGAATGAGAATATATCTAGTTCGGCTTAGTAGTTCTTGATAGTGACGAGAGTGATATTAGACGTGGGCGTACTACCGGAAAATCCCTCGAGAGGGGATGATAGTAACTTCTTGGAACATAAGGGGGTTAATTCCCCCTCAAGCAATCTGGAGATAAGGCGTGTTGATTTGGTCGAGTATCATGTCTTGGCTCATAGGGTTATAGAAACAAGAGTACAACCATCAATTGTGGGAGAAAGTATGGGCGTGGAATTTGATTGAGTCAATGGAAGCTTATACATAATACGGTAATTACCCGTCGGGGAGAATCTCGTTCAATGTTTAATACCGAAAGAGTACAAGTTAGACAGGAGTATGGATGCACAACGGGATCACTGTGAATTGTTAGTCGTCTCTGACAACTTAAGTGGACCGTGGTATATGGCTCAAATATAATGGAAGAAATTTAAGGAATTTATGGGAGAGAAGCATATTTGTGATTAGGAAGAATAACAAGGGTCGTGGATAAGCTCAAGGAGATTTTAATGCAATGATGTATGGAGCCGATAAACAGGGAGTGCGACCGAGGTCACAGACACGATAGATTTCAGCATTATTTATAGGCAAGTGGGTTGTTTGAGATGGCAAGCCGTGATGTCGATTTGCTTGGTCAAACTATCAAGAGGAGGAAGACAAGGGTGTGGTGTAAACTCGATGAGCGCTCCCCGAATATCGAGGGGCGTGATATATTTTCTAGGGTGTATGCTGAGGTTTTGGAATGTGGTTTATCCTCACCATTCGCCATTAGTAGTCCATTTTAAGGAATTTGAAAGAGGGAAGAAGAGAGATTTTAGATTCGTAATATGTTGCAAACTTATCCACAGCTTCAATCACTTATTCAACAAGCTTGGGCTAGTATGACAACTAAGAGGGACAAAGATGTATGTCTTATGGGAAAAAGCTAAAAAGTGTTCGACAAGCTTTACGAGTGTTTCGAATCGAAAGGATTTTTCGAGATCTCAAATAGAGTGGAGCAATGTAGACAACTCGTCGAGTTTTATGCAATTGGCCCTTAAATAGGATCCACTAAATGCAATTTTGCTTGATGAGAAGAGCAGAGAAGTGGTTCGGCTAAGGGAGCTTGTAGAGCAAAAAAAGGCTTTTTATTGCCAAAAGTCGAGAGTAGAGTTTGGATGAGAATGGGTGACGCTAATATGGCTTTCTTCCACAACTCGGTAAAGATACGAGCTGCGAGGAATTCTATTACTAGCTTCCGTTGACAAATGGGCATATCAATACATATCAAAACGAAATCGGTGAACGGATGGTACCTTTCTATAAGGAGTTGTTAGGAACTTCAAGAAGACGTTCATATCATGTGGATGAGGAAGTATTCTTAAGAAGGCCTCTTGTTTCAATACTAGATGCTTTAGTAAAGGATGTTGATGCTATTGAAGTGAAATAGGTTATGTGGATATTAACTCGACAAAAGCTCCGTGGGTAGAGCGGATTTAACGCTTTCTTTTTAAGAAGAATTGGGTGCTGCGTGGGAGAAGATTTCACTATAGCAGTTACGTCTTTTCTCAAAAACGATTTTTCGGCAAAATAGTTTAGTGCCACGCTACTAACCATTATTCCCAAGACCTCGACTCCACGGGGGTTAAAGGATTATCGACCTATTGCTTGTCGCACCATTTTTTATAAAGTCATCTCAAAGATATTGACAACAAGGTTAGCGAAATTACGCCCTAGACTTACTACTAGTCACGTGCAATACGCCTTTGTTGAGGGACGCTCCATTACAAATAATGTCTTAGTGGCATACGACTTGATGAGGAGCTACCATGCCTGATATGGGTATGTTGTAATGTGCTTTCAAGATAGACATTCGAAAAACATATAACTCGTAAGCTTGGAATTTTTTAGAGGAAGTACTTCTTGGTTTGCGATTCCTACGAAGATTTATTACTTGGATGATGAGATGTGTTTGAGGAGTACTATATTCACTTATTATTAATAGATGTGTGGAGGACTTTTTTTAGGCTAAGAGAGGGGTTAGACAAGGTGACCCTATCTCACCATTACTATTTGTGTTAGTAATGGAATATCTCTCATGGAGTTTAATGGATCCACCTTCGCAATTTCAATATCATAAAGGTTGTGTAGGATTGAAGCTTACACATTTAAGCTTCGCTGATGACTTGTTTCTATTACATGACGGTGATATAGATTATGTCGCTTGGCTAAAAGGTCAGGCTTGTATGTAAATAATGAGAAAAGATGTATTTATCCGAGCGGTGAGCATTATACCGAGAAGACGGCATATTGAATCTATGTGGATTTTTGAGAGAATCTTACGTACGGGAATTCCTCTTGTTTCTACGGACTTAAAAAGAGCATCGTGTTGAATTGATAGATAAGCTTTCCAATCGGCTAAATGGATGGGTTGTTCATACTTTATCTTATGTAGGGAGGTTACGGTTAATAAATTATGTGCTCACGAAACCTACCGGTATATTGGTGTCTTGCTTTCTTACTCCCAAAAACGGTGATAAAAAATATTAACGCAAAGTGTAGAGCCTTTATATGGTGCGGTGCTAAGAGCTCGTGTCGAAGCCACGTAGCATGAAAAACAGTCTATTTACCAAAGAGTGAAGGTGGATTAGGGCTCATTGATGTTGACTGGTGGAACAAAGCTATTGTGGGTAAGCAAATGTGGAAAATTCTAAGTGATAAAGTGTCGATGCGTGAGGCTGTCCGGGGTAAATAAGACAAAGTTTGATAGATTAAGCTTCTAGAGGGGTTAGAAAGCCACCGGACCCGTCAGCACCTGGTTGAATTTACTCAAGTTACGACTAGGATTGGCAACGAGCGGATCGAATCGGATATTCCCTTAATTTTTTCAATCCTCGATCCGAAAATAAAATTCGGACGCTATTATCCGATCCGCGGATATTCACAACTAGTATCCGAATCCAATCCGCACAAAAAAATAAAAATCCGATCCGATCCGAATTTCAAAAAAATTAAATTAATCATTATAAAATTCAAATGTACACAAATATTTTTTTGTTTTTAAGATTTTTTAATTATTTTTACTTTATTTTTAATTAAATTCACTAAAAATAGATTTTATTTAATGAGTTATGTGTATTGTGCTTTGTATTTATTGTTAAAATAATAATATTAATGCTATTATATTTATATAATAATATATCGAATCGGATCGGATCGGATCGGTTCTTTCGGATAATAATTTCTATATCCGATCTGATCCACGGACTTTTCGATCCGAATCCGATCCGATAATAATTGCCGACCCTAGTTACGACCAATTTTCAAACCATTTTATCAATATAAAGTTGGAGTGTTTAAAGGGATATATTTCGGCATGATCCCCAGGTTAACGGTATGGCTTTGAGGGATTTGTTCCCAAACATACAATATACAGATGCTGAAGTTAAGAGAGATGCGAAGATTGAAGACGTATGGCGTAATGGAAGATGGATCCTGCCGAGTCCAATTTCAGGAGATATGGTTGATGCCTGGATTAAAACAGTACACTTTACTACAGAAAATGAGACTGGAGTTCACTGGCTAGCACATAAATCAGGTAAGTACTCCATTTCGTCTGGCTATAAAGTGATTAGGAGGAAGAAATTGAAAGGTTTTATGGCGCTCTTTGGTGTGGGGAAAAAGTGTGTATCCTCGACACAGTTTTATCCTTTGGATGGCTGTACATGATAGATTAGCTGTGAAAGCTAGGCTATTTAAATGGGGCATTTGTGGAGACTCGAACTGCTGTTTGTGTGGTCAGGCAGTTGAAACTGTTGATCACATATTTTTTGAATGCTCTTTCTCTGCTGCTATATGGGTGAATATTATGCCTCACAGTGGCATTTTTGGACTACCAGAGAGATGGAACAGAGAATATAAATCTCGCTTAGTAGGAAAGCTGGGGGAAGTCAGGACTAGCAAGATTGAAAAGATTGATGTTTACTGTTTAAGTATTTCCCATTTGGTTGGTACGGAATACCATTGTTTTTTCAAGATCAAATGGCAGTACAGTGAATGTTATCCGAAGGATTCAAAGTGCAGTTTTTTTTTTTTTTTTTTTTGATATTAATCAAAATGCAGTGTTATTAGCTATTGAATGTAATAGTGATAGAATTATTGGTTTGTTGAGAAACTGGACTATATAGGGAGTGTAGTGCTTATACTCTTGTTTTGAGATGTAGTGTGTATGTTTTACTACGGGTGTTTTCCTTTTGGTTGAATAAAATTTTACCTTTAACCAAAAAAACAGAAAATCAAATAATTTTTTTGAGAACACTATGTGATTGATTACAAAGCACTTTAGCTCGACTGAACTTGCCTTTGTATTTTTTTTTTTTAGTCAATCGAGTAAATTTGTATTGCCAAAAGTAATAGTTTCAGTACAAATATCAGTTACATAACAAATCAAAGCTCTGTATAAAAGTGAGCTCAAAAAGGTATTCTACATGCTATGGTCCTATCCTGATATTAACACAATTTAATATTTCCTGAACAACTCGACCTGAGTTGAATTCAATTTGTGAAAAAACCTTTCCATTGCGAGCCCTCCAAATATGATAGACGCTAGCCATAAGGGTCAATGGCCAACGTCGTGCCAAATCACTATTTCCCTTTGCTCGTCTACATAAGGTACTGATGACTCTTTTCCAGCATATAATCCTTTGCATTTGCAATGGAGCACATAGAGCATGCCAAATCACTCTAGTCACGCTGCAATCAAAGAACAAATGAGAGATCGACTCTTCTCTAGACCCACATAAAGGGCATAGAGCATCAGGAACATACCCTATTTAAATAACCTTTTTTTCGGTTCTTTAAGAACAACCATACAATAAAAGCTATATTTGGGGATGGAGGGCCTTGCCCAAATAAGCTTCCACCATTGATTTTTTATTCCTTCCTCCGCAAAAGTTCCCATAGACTTGAAGCACTACCTGTCCAACTAATATTGTCGATTTCATCATAACTTGCCTTTGTATATTAAGGCTAAATATGCTGGTTTGCATAATAGCTAGGAGTGACACAAAAAGAAGATATAAATGGGAAGCCAAGTTTGTTTACTCAAATTACTTCTTCTAATGTCCTCAATCTCGCGTCTTACACACTGTGATGCTACAACTCATGATGATAATAGAACGGCATGTACTCTATAATATAAGCATATATATATATATACTAATCGATGAATTCCGTCGGTTGGATGGATCTTTAAAAATAAATAATTAAAATATATATTACAAAAAATTATATAATAATTATTTGCATTAAACATTATTAAATTTATGTCAAATATTATATCAAAAGAAAATTATTTTAACTTTAAATTAATTAAAATTATTTTGATTTTATTTCAAAATCTACAATCCTATTAGAATTAAAAATATATTTTGTTTGAAAAATAAGATATGTCCGTTTTAATTAATAATAGGAAACAAATATAACAGATTTTTATTAGGAATAAACTTTTTAGCAATATATCTCGTTTGAATAGGAAAATTTTGAGTTGACAACTAAACTCCTCAATACTATTTTCCTCATCAAAATCATCGAAATATAAACGAGCTAATCGTAGTAAAGAAAACAATAAAACTGAAATTACTTTAAAATAGGATTACGGTGAAATTGACTTACTTTTTGCTTCTTTTTCTTTGAGTTTTACGGAAAATGAAAAGGTATACATTTTTTATTTTCGGGAAATACATATATATATATGACTTTTTATTTACAAATAAATGCATTGTAAGGGAGTTGAACCCATGACTTCATACATATAACTGTATATACATTAACCACCAGAAGCAATTATCTTTTGTTAAACATGTGAGATCATAATATATATAATATCTACGTATAATATATTTTTTTCGATAAAATATAAACTCGTAACCTATTACGTCTAAAACCTACGGGATCGGATCATCCCTCAAGGACCATGGGAGCTCCGCCCATGATTACGTCGATATGCCCTTCATCCATGATTTGCAATCTGTAGACGTGTAAATGTAGTGGAAATCTCCTCTGTATTTCGATATAAATGAGTTTATTAGATTAGATTTATATTTGTTCGGGTCTTTTTTTAGGTTTAGCAAATTATGTTTGACAAGGGGGAGTAATCAAACAAGATAAAGAAACGAACCAACGAAGGATATTTTTTCTGATGGAGGGTATATTAGTAGCTCAAGGCACGTATTTTCTGGTCACTCTGAACCAATCGTCAACAGTTTTGACGGCTGTGATTTGATATTAAGAATCCGAAATTTGATTGTCCATCGGAATAATAATTGAGGCATTCATTCTAACAAATTCCAATTCGAATACCAATTGATTGCACGATGGCCTTCGCGACGAGTTGCCCCTCTTCTCTCTTTTTTTCCTCTTCGTCGATTCTCCAATCTTTCAAATTCGCTCTCTTTATCTGCAACAAATTCAAGCTATTTACGCTTCTCAAATCGCAATCTTCTCCGTCCAATTACACTCTCCGTCAGATCATCATCAGTCCCAGGTATTCTCAACTTTTGATTCTCAACGGAACGACGATTGTTATTATTAGATTGAATAAATTAAATGAATTAAACTTTGATGTTGATGATGATGATGATCACTGTGTTGTAGCAGCTGCACCGCCGTCTGAGGGCTTGGCCCCAGCCATCTCGCTTACCGACGATGCGTTGAAACATTTGAATAAGATGAGGTCGGACCGCAACGAGGATTTATGCTTGAGGATTGGTGTTAAACAAGGTGGATGTTCCGGCATGTCATACACAATGGAGTTCGAGAATAGAGCAAATGCTAGACCTGACGACTCCTTCATCGAATTCAATGGTTGCACCATCGGTAAGCATACTCTCCCTCTATTGCTTTCTGACTAGATTGGTCTCTCAGTTACAGTATTACTTACATATGATTGGATGTAGGTTATTGAATTTCAGGCTAATTGATTGAATCCTTTAACCAACTATTTCTTACACTGGGGCTACATGGGGCGTTCTCTTGTTAGAATTAGGGGTTCAGTTCTTTGTGTTAATGAAAGACTTATGTTTCTTTGCACCTAAAACTCAACTAGTTGGAAGTGACTGAGCATACTTTGATTGCGGCAATACTCAAACTAGAGTACACAGTTGTAATCTTTGAATTTTCAACTGCCAAGTCTTCCCAAAGTTCTACATGATCCCTAGGATTATCATTTTTTGGAGTGTTGTGGTGCTTTTAATAGGATTCCCTTTTATTGATGAGAAGAAGAATTACAGTCGAGCATTTGAATGGCACCCTTTTATTTACAGATTCATTTTCACTATTTAGGGATCTAAGTAAAGGTGTAAAATTTGATTTAGCTCATCATGGGACCTTGGGCAACGTAACTCCATTCACATTTTTTACAGGCTAATTGACTGTCAAAATTAATCATCTTGTGGCCTAAACCACCTTATATACATGTCTTTCTCTTCTTAGGGCTTCTGTCTGTCAACGACCTAGCTTTATATTTTGATTAATACGTTTAACTAGCTAGCAATGCATAAATGCGTATAGTTTGCATGTGCTCTCGTATAGATGGAAACTGAGGTTTAAATTAGCTTGGGGATAGAGTCGGCAATCTAGTTCACATTGTGAGTACGAACTTTTAACTAGCTAGCGATGCATACCTGTGCACCGTGTTTTTCGTTTATTGCTTACAGGTGCACTTTGTGTACAAGGAATCTGGTTTAGATTTTTCAGGTTTAGTTAATAGTCCAATTGTTAAGTAGCATTTGCGAGATTATACTCCCCAGTGAATGAGACATGGATCTTTGAATACATGAAATTGCAGTTTCTGCTGTCAGTTTCAGATGTTATTATTCTTTGTTTGTTTGATTGTTGAGTAACTATTTGTGCTTGTTTTTCTCAGTTTGTGATCCTAAGAGTCTCCTGTTTATATATGGCATGCAATTGGACTACAGTGATGCTCTTATCGGTGGAGGCTTCGCTTTCAGAACCCGGATACAACGCAAACATGCGGTTGTGGTAAATCCTTTGCAGCAGAGATGTGAAATTGATATGTACAGTAAACACGACTATTTAACAGATAGTATTAAACAGAAAAGAAGCTTTGTATTGATTTGATACATAGATCATAAATTTGCTCTCTAAATCTTGTTTTTGTAAAAAAAATTACTCTCTCCGTCTATTAATACGTGTTTTTTAGGCTTTTAAAGATACGATTAGAAAAGATGTATATATTATTTAATATTTCTTAAATACATTTTCCTTTTCAATGTACGAAGAAAAGCTAAGCAGATGGAGGGAATATAATTTAGTATTATTCAAGTCAGTTTTGCAGTTTTCTTGTGGGCAGGTTGGTCCAGTCTAACTATTGTAGGGATATTGTAGGGATGTACAAATAGGGATGTGTAAATAACATGCCTCGTTTTGGTCTACAGTTTATTCCATTGGGTCGGTTTAAAATCTACACTATCATTATCTCTCTTCTTACTGATAAAAGCCATCGTCGCTCTTATTTTTTCTTCCCTCTCCCTATTTCCTTCAAATCACAATTCTTTCATCAAACACACAACCAACTTATAGATAATCTTCTTCATTGTGTCGATTTCACTAGTTATTTCCACTTTTGTTGGGGCAATTTCGAGCTCATCATAAGAGATTCCAGTCTGAATCGAACCTAACCTACTTGTTAAGAAATGAAGCGTTGAACAACTACATCAATTCTAATATTAGGTTATATTTTACACTATTGTACCATGTTATATAAGAGGAAAAATTTATCTCTTCATTTTTCTAAAGTGACTGTCTGACTCGGCCGAGTTTGGACAAACATCGATTGAGACGGAACCGATCGAAATATTCAAAGAAAAAGAAGATTTCGACTGGGAAAAAACTAACTGGAGCACGAGTAGAGAAAATAAACGATTCCTCGACCCTACCGAGTGAAAGAAGAACACATAAAACCAAATATATAAGTCCGAAAGCTTGAGCTCACGATCAAACATGGCGTTATTCTCTTCTCGTCTCTCATCAAAATCCAAACAGGTAATTAAACATTTTTCATAATCAGGAATTAGATTTGCCCAGTTTTTCATTCGATTAAGGCCTTGATCGTCTTCGGTTATTTCGAAAAACAAATGGATCAAAGTGACAAGTAAAAGTCAATGCATTGTTACAGGGAAATCTCGATGTTTCCTGTTCTCGATCCTTTATTTGTTACAGAAAAATGATATAGCTAGGTTATTTTTCAAGCGATATGATGTTCGTCATGGCTATAAAATGATTTGCTGATAACAGTAATACTAATGTTTACTATTTATTTGTTCATGTGTTGCAGTTTCACGGCTGCAGTCGAGTGATCTTGCAACAGGAAAATGCCTTTCAAGTGTGTTCCTATGCGAAATCAGCCCCTCCTCCTCCGCCTCCTAAGGCTCTGAAAGGAGATGGTTAGTATATATCATGATCAATACCAACTTATACAAATGTCGTTAATCGTTATTTTTCATTATTTCTGTCAACTAATAATATGTGGTTTATTACCTTGATAATTTACTCCGCTTCTTGTTTTTTGTTTGAGTTGAAAAGAGATGCTCAGAAACATCTTTTGGAGCTGAAGAACAACTTCGAGACAGCAGTTGGGATTCTACGGAAGGAGAAGATCACCATAGACCCAGAAGATCCAGCTGCTGTCTCTCAATATGCCACAATCATGAAACAAGTTAGACAGAAGTAAGTTATAAAAACTTAAAAAGGGACGGATGGAGTAATTAGTTAATGACCTATGAATGGCTGAATGGGTTTTTCTTTCTTCTTCACAGTGTAGTAGTTGCATGTCACCTTTTTTTCACTGTTTGCAATATTGTCTCGTGCAGGGCAGACTTGCTCTCTGAATCTGAGAGAATTAAATACGACATCGACCAAGAAACAGAAGCATCGAAGATGCCCGGACATACTTGTTGACATTGAAGGAATTCCGAATCCAGTATGAATAATTGTTTCCTCTTTGTTTTATCTTTATGATTGATATGAGCGTTGGAAGGAATACGAAACTTTTAATGTACTTTGGTTTCCAGGAATGGAATGCATGTGATGACCTTGGTGCTGAGGCTATGATGACGGATGCTTTGGAGAAAGTCGAAGCCAAAATCAAGAAACCTCTTATGAGAAATGATAAGAAAGGAATGGCTTTGCTTACAGCAGAATTTGACAAGATGAATAAGAAGTGAGGACAGTTCCCAGTAATTATTATTATGTGGTGTGTGGGCTGCTTCATACAGTAAGGCGTATGCCTTTTTCATTAACAAACTCTTGAAACAGGCTTGGAATTCGGAAGGAAGATCTGCCCAAGTATGAAGAACAATTAGACTTGAAAATGGCAAAAGCACAATTGGAGGAGCTAAAGAAGGAGGCTGTTGAGAAGTTGAGAAGCCACCCGGAAGGAGCTACTCACCCTGTTTTTAATTAATAAATAAAAGGGGCCGCCCATTTTTAGAGTTCATCAGCTGTGACTGGCAGAAGTTGGTATGATTAGAATTTCATCTTGCCATTGCGAGTTACATTCCGGAAGCTCAACATTTCCTTTTATTCTTTTTTGCGGGTTATTGTAGATTTGAAACAACATTTTTCTACCAAGTGAATCACGGATGGTTTATAAAGGATGCTAACTATATATGGTGATTGATTTACTAGTTAGACTACAACAGATTGAAATTATGTGTGTGCCCCGTCGTGACCCAATGATTACTGAACATTTCTCGATTCGAGTCCTGATTCTCTGTCCACCTTCTTCCTGATTATTGTCATGATCTTTTTGCTCCCATCTGTTCAAAACCACGTCCTTTTTTTCCAAAAAAGGTTATTAACAAACTACTGTATAGGCTTCTTTATTCTTTTCTCTGGAAAAGCTTCTTTCTTTAGAAAGAGGTAACTTAGGTAACAAGTTACCGACTGAGAAAAGTGATTAGTTTAAGGATGACCAACCAGTGCAGTTATCCCAAACAAATAAGCGCAATAATCAACTTCACTTTGCTAACCCTTGATTAATATTACATTCTACACACTTTAAGATTTATATATCATATCCTCTTAAGTTAAATCTGTTGTTGTCAAAAACTTTTTTAAACTACCTAATTGATGAATAGGCCAGTAGCATAAATTAGTGACATAAATCACTACTACTCTCCTCCGTCCCTAATTAATATTTTTCCTATGCTTTTAAGTAATAATAGAAAGAAAAAATCAACATCTGCAGAAATTCGTGTCATTTCTGAATTACTATATCAAATTCCCTTTATAAACCTAATTGTTGAAAAAATAATATCAACAATTGTATCAAATACATGTGCCATAACTGGTTGATTGTGTACAACCACTAATTAAACTATTAAGATTCTAACTCATCACATGAAAGGTAAGAAGCTAATCAACAATCCTACCGAAATAACATGAACGAGTGATAAAGCTGGCGTGCGAGGCTAGTTGCAGCGTCCTGGACGTCCGAAACAATCGTGACAGGGAATAAACAATTACCAATACTAGCATTTTTGGAGACAATATTGCCCATCCCATTGAAATCACATGCCCTTTCATCTTGATCCTGGTTTTGTAAGTACAAATTAAAGGCATAGGAAGTCTTTCCTTTCTTATCTAAGAAGCTACACGACGCACCGGGACTTATACTCGTACAATCGGCATTCGCGCAAGTCTCCTGGAGCACTTGAGTCATATTGATGTCCTCCGTGACATTCTTGTTAAGTACACACCATTGTGCTCCTAAGTATTCTACCCCTTTTGCCCCTACCGGCATCTTTTCATTTCCATCACTGATTAAAATCTATAGGGAATTTAGCCTTCCCATCGTAACCGAAGATTCCCCAATGCCTCTCGAAGTTTCCTGGGTCGATGCTCTTTTCTTCCTCGTCGAATAAGCTAAAGAGATACACCTTCATATTGCCAGGCCTTGATGGTGTCCCTTTGTTTGCACTTAGTTTCTTAAATAGTCCATGATAAAACTTCTTGACTAACGACACATTTGCAAATGCATTGCCGTCAGTTGGCCACCCGATTTCTCCCACCATGATCTCCAAATCGGGTACCCCTGCCTTTTTTAACGAGCGTTACGAGTGTGTCGAAATTGGCATCGAAAGCGTTATTGTAAGAGATGCCATTGTCGACCACTGGTTTGCCATTACCATCAAGGAAGGCGAATTCGAACGGGAAATCAGGGTTTTGGTAGAGGCTAAGGAAAGGATAAATGTTAACTAGAAAAGGGGCCAACCGTTTTGCTTCAAGAATCGGACAACTTGATTCATAAGATCCCTGATGTCATGTCGAAAAGCTCCGCCGGACGGTTTATCATTTTCCGATTCGTAGACGTTAGCGTAGAGAGGTACAGTGGCCTTAATGTCCTTCCCATGGCCAGCTTCGTTCAGAGCCTTTTGAATGTTTTGGAGTGTAGGGAAAGTTAATGGAGTGAATGTACCATTGTAACTTGTCAAGAAAGGTTCATTTCCAACAGCCACATACCTGATAATTAAATTATTCAATTTTTCTTTTTTTCTTTTTTTTTTTTTTTTACCATTGTAACTTGTCAAGAAAGGTTCATTTCAAAATTTTTCTTTTAAATTATTCAAATTTAATTAATACCCTGAAATAAATGGCGGAGCTACATACAATCTAACGGGTTCAATGAACCCATTTAATTTTGAAAATCTTTATATTTTACATAATCATTTTCCAATTGAACCCATTCAAAAATCATATTTGAATTCATAAATTTTTCAAATATAAAATTATTTAATCAAAAATTAAAATTTGAACCCTTAAAATTTGGGTCCTAACTCTCGTCACTTGGCTTGAATTATAAATGCATACATGTAAATGCGGGTAATTTAAATTTTATCAAATTCTGGACATCTCACAATATTATTCTATAAGTAGATATAAAAAAGGAAAAGGAAAAGAAGAGAGAGTTGGTACGAACTTGATTGAGATACCGTCTTTAACATATTCGGTGACATTTTCTTTGACCCAATCTTTGCAATTACCATAGTCATTAGCAAAACTTGCAAGATCTTGATTAGGGATGGCCATCATAACATCAATCCCCTATCCTTTTAAAGCACTAATAAATGTAGAATCAGCATCGAACATTTTAACTTGAGTGAAATTATTGTCTTTCAGTAATTGAACCACAATGTCTGGAGATAAAGGGTGAGAGGCTATTGTTCCCCAGTTCACCCCCAAGAATCCATGCACGTCGTAGACTATGAAAATCACGAAAATCGCCCAAAATAAGGGCAATAATGCCCCTCTCGGCTCATGCTTTTTCGCCTCGCTAGGGCCGGTGGACTAAACGTTTGACAATGCCTTGACCTAAATGGAAAGATCCAAGTCGAGAGATATCGGAGCTATAACTATGCAGGAAAAGATAGTTCGACGATTTGATTTATGTGTCGATTTATTTTCCAAATAAATTAATTAAGTGGGAGTCGTTATTTAGGTTAGTTAAGGAGACACAAGAATATAGCGGGAATAAGAGGCCAATGGTGCCAAAACGATACGATTATTTGTAGGCAAAGCTGTGATCAATATTGGTGCCAATGGTCCGTTAAAAAAAAAATATTGGTGGCAATGAGTTGAATTAATTTTTTCGAGTTTTCAGTTTTTACAACTAGCTACGTACTTCTATGCATCATATATACTTAAATGTATCTGAATTCGAAGCATGAAATGACGCAGTCTAAGTAGCGTATAAACGAACTTCAATTCGGAAACTCAAGAACGAGTTGCGAAAATCTCAAAAGTAGGGTTTTTATTATTCAAAAGTTATCTCAAAACTGATAACAAAAATGTTTAAAAAAAGTCTTACGAAAATATGAAACAAAACGAGAACCTAATGTAAATAGGAAACCGAAAATAAGAAAAATAAAACGAAAATTAAAGTGGCCCGTCGATCGATAGAAAAGGAGCTTGGATGAAGGTCGAAATCTGAACTCCATCTGAATTCCCCTAATTAGAGTTAAAGAACTTTTTGAGAGCTTTCCAAAACGCGTATTATAACGCGTCAATCCGATAACCGAGTCAAAAGTTATGACCGATTTAAAACGGTGAGTTTTTCCACAATCTTCATACCGCGCGTTTGAGCTTTAATTTGCTTCTCGGCCCTATTAAGATACTCTTCGACTATTCGTTCTACATCATGAAACATATTACAACTTCAACAAATTATTTAACTAGGTCCGTATTATACGAATGGGTAAAGTTTTGTCGAAGAAACAATATGTATTTTCTGTTAGGGAATTAATGTGTAACATAAGTATCGATATTTTGACGACGAGAGTAAGATAATTAAAATTTGTTGGATATTTGTAAATATTAATATCCAAAGATGAATTTTCGTATTGGATCGAATCATGCCTCTTGGCATTTTGATAAGAAATTTAGTTTGTGTGATCAAGCTCTAATATATCCATCAGAATTTCCTAGTTCAACTGTTTTGAGTTTCTCGCTAATCAACTTTGAAACATATATAGCGCTCATTACATTGGCGGATCTACATGGTGGAAGGGGGCACTTGGCCTAGATCAATTTAATAAAAAAAAAATTTCTGCCTAAACTGATATACAATCATTCATTCTAGCACTAGTGGTACAATGTAACTTGTTTCTTTTCATAATACCTTGAGGTACAGTGTTCAAGATTCAAACCCTATGTTTTTTATTTTCTTTATATGATATTTTATCAATATTTCGTTTCTTTCAAATGTAGAAAGGTAAAGGCCGGTAATTTTTTTCTTAGACTCATTATATTGCATTTTTTAACCATATAAAATTTCCTTACTAACAAACTTTATTGCTTATATATATATAGTAATTTATTTCATTTGATTGTATAATCTGATTTCATTTTTTTGTTTCTTTTATCAAAAAAATTTCAAATACTTGATAATAATTTAATATAATAAATTTTAATGTATTTTGACAGTATCGGATTATACTAAGTTGAAAAAATTCGCGATGCGATATAAATTAATTGAAATTATGGTTAATCTATATTCAACCTAATTAAATTTACTCGGCCTATTTTATATGCTATTCAATCAACCTAATAATCTGAAAAGTCTAGATTCATAACTTATTTTTGGTCTTATCCTATATTCAATCATGCTTTCACCCCATTTGTTATGGTGGTAACTTCTAACAGATGATTTTTAAGATTTATGCTAACTTTATTCCTAATTTTGTCCTCAATGATCAAATTTTTGATCCGTCACTGGCGCTCAATGTTGAGCTTGAGAGATATTTCTGGAATTTACTTAAAGAATATTGTCCTTGGTTTGTAGGGCTTGTGAATTTGATATTGATATTAAATCCCTTCCGAACGTAAGAGTTCGTTAACACTCCAACCAAATTTTTTTTTTTTTATGATAAACCCAAATCATTTATCGTTAGTGTGCTCTACTAAGTTATTCCGCACAATTGAACAAGATAATCGATAAAACAAAAATTGACCTATAGGAAAGTTTAACATAAATATTGCAAGTGATTAACAAGGGTGAGTAGGTGATAAAAACAAAAAGAAAAGACAGGAATAAAGTTGGGAGTCCTACAATACAAGCCCTTTGATCGGCTCGAGAAGTATAGTGGACAAGTAATGAAGCGTCAAATCAAAAAGGAAAGGGTTCGTTAGTATCGTACATTTTTTGTTACCAGAAATGCAGAGAAAACACTACTGTCTCTTACCTTAGAATGTTTGTATTTTAAATGTGAAAGAAAGCTCACACAGAACAGAAGCGTGAATTGAATTTGAGGACCTACCATTAATTCACTTGTTAAAAGTGAATATAAACTCCAAACTCTCTCTCTCTCTGTTTTTTTTACTAGAATTAATCCCTATATGTATCTTACCCAACAAAATAGTACTTAAAAAATAAAATTCACTTATCATGGCAATTTAGTGGTACTAGTACTAGTACTTTTTATTAATAAAGGGAATTTGATCTGCTCAAAAAAGGAAATTGATCGTTAGGAGGACAGAGAAAGCCAGCATTTGTTGTTCCACAATTTAGTAAAGATAATGTATTTACCAATCATCTCGATCGAGACCAGTTTTTGTAAACATAATGGATTAAAGAACTAATTAACATGCTATCCAAAATATTAAACCAATAACATGCATGTTTCCTCCAAGAGCAAGACGAATCTAAAAAAGAGGAGAATATGTTGATCTACTTCGAATCTCGGGAGCTGTTGATCGGCTAGGAGAAGTCGAGACGCCGGGATGATAGGTCGAGTCCTTCTGGAGATTAGAGATTAGAGTGGTATATAATTTAACCGATCAAATCATAATCAAATCCATCGATCCGATTAAAAAATAAAAATCGATCCAATTTAATCCGATGGAGGATATGGTTATCCAAGTGGTTTGGTTGCAATCTTTTTCTCTATCCACGTATCTTACATACCGGAAGCGAGTAGCCAACGATATTTGGCTATTGAAGGTCGTAATTTCGAGAACATGACAATGAATTAGGGATTGAAGTATATTTATTTACAGTACTAATTTCTTCTCAATCGGGTCAAAGATGCAAGTGTTACTGAGGAAGCACGTGAAGTTCAGAAGCTGCAAAAACGCATGATCATGCCTATTTCTACATCAAGTGTATAATCGCAATAATATATTATATTATTAAGTTTATTTGTTCTTTCTTTTTCTTTTTTGAGATAAAGTTTATTTGTTGGAGAGAGAGAGAGGTCGGTCATTTCACAGGACAGCTTAATTAGTAGCAGTACAGCTACTGAGCATGGCATGGGGGGAAGAAGAAGGTCTCTGCAAAAGACAGGACACAGACACACAAGACATATAAATTTAAATAGCTTTATTTTTCAATAAAACAAGCAATATATATATATATATATTTATATATTTTTAACCCTGAAGAAACGTAATCATTAATCAATATTGACAATAATTATAAAAAAAATATCCCATTAATCTTTTGATTATGTAAATGATAGACTAGATAGTTGTCTTTTTAATGAATGTGAACGAAATTATAAGAATTAAACGATGAGTTTGTGACGCCATCTTCGTGGATGGATCACAATCTCCTCCCATACCACTGATACGATAAAGATATATGCCGGTAGCTTATATAGCGCTCTATTCAAGATTTTATCGCAACACAAATTTCATGCCTAATTAATTCCTAATGCGTACGACTCCCTCTAAGTCATACCAATACTTTCTAGATCGCATTGTTTAGTATATCGCTTCAACTAACAAACACGTTAGTTATACGTCCTCTTTACACTTGACTCTCCGAGTCTTTAGAAATGAGAGGCTTACACGACTAATCAATCATGTAAGAATTAGTATCCGTTGGATAATAAAGAGAATAATTTTTCTGTTTAAAAAATATAAACTCTCTCTCACTCGTTATTTATAAGTGTAGGAATGCCAACTTTTTCGTAAAGTTAAACTCATTCGGTTTAAAGTCCCACTATAATGATCTAGAATGAGTGGCGAAAATTTCTTATCAACAACTATAGTAAATTGTATTTTAATCGGATTATGAAGCTAAATTTATTTAGTCTTAAATAATTTTTATTAATTTGAATATTATTTATTTTTTATAACACTCAAAATGTACCAATTCGAGTTGGGCACTATTGAATAAGCCCAAACCTCATGGAGAACACGGGCCTATTCAAGAAGCCCAATACGATGCCGGCCACATAAAGAAGACCCACACCTCGAGTACGCTTCTCGCCTCGAGAGACTCGAGGGCTCGGGACAAGACACCTTCTCGACTCAAGTAGAACATGTGCAAAATGGAGCCATGTACATACAATTCCCCTCAACGAGCATAACCCCCCACCATCCGACTTTTCGGAGAACGTGGTCACATCCCCACATACATGAACGACCACTTAGCACAACACTATATAAATCCCATGCTAACGTCAGGTTTGGTCATTCCCGACTCTTCGCTCTCTACCACTCTAAAATACGCTTATCTCTCTATAAACCTAATGTCTTAACACCGGAGTGCTAACGTGGCCAGTCGACCTAGTTCTCTTTGATTTCAATTAATCCTTAGCACAGGTGAAGGAGCTCAAATCTCACGTCATTTTTAGGACTATCAATAACAATATATATTTTTCGTTGATCAACTATAAAACTTATACTAATGACGAACAACAATGAAAAGTAATTCTTATATTGTTATCCTATTACAAGTCTGCTTGTCAAGACAACTACTAGTTGTGGTAACAATTTACAAAATGTTTCTAATAAGCGAATATAAGATGTTTGCAATTAGAGTTGACCTACAAAGCTTATATCGAGACTCGCGGTGATAGCGAGTGTATATTTTGATATCATTGTTCCAACTACCCACGATGTACTCGGCGAGGTTTTTAACCTATAAAATTACTGTATGATCGCAAGACTACAATGCCTACGCGCTGACATCTTGCCCTATCCAAAACCTTATCGCATGATAACTAGATCATGCCTATAATTAACTTTTCGGTGTGGATCTCTCGCCTTAACCCAAACAATTTCATCTAGAGCTCGTCTTTAGTATATCATTAGAGTTAACAATCTTGTTAGCTTCTACGCCCTCTTGTCACTCAACCCTTCAATCCTAAATAGTGGTGGTTAATATGAGTCAAGACCATCATAAAAATTGATGTGAATAAGACAATACATAGATGAGGTTTTTATCCTTTTGAGATATATGTATCCCTGTCTCTCCCTCTTATTTATATTACATACATGAAAATGTTGAGAGAATCTTATATTAATAGACGACAAAGAATCTTGATCTCATCATTTTTTTTTTACTTGGTAGTACATGTCCATCGAGTTTAAGACACTCATTAGAACATATTATATAATCTACCACATAATAATTAAGAGAGTGTGTTTTTTACTTGAGTTACACGGTGTTATTGGATGATTATGTGTACATTTCTAACCCAGTGATTTAGTCTCTTATATTAACATTGTTCATAGATTAAAGTCTTAAGCATTTGCGTAGATTTGAGTAGATAGTCCCTAACCGTACATTATTGAGATTGAAAGATATTTGGTCACATAAAAAAAATAAAAGTCATATTGATTTTGAAAAATACTATCGTGATAATATTTGATTTATAAAAGAGTGTTGTTTCGACATAATCTTTAATATTTGATTTGAATTATATTATTTACATTATTTTTATGTTTTTATTAATAGTCGATCAATGATGATTTATTAACTCTCTATTTATTTAGATTATTTATACGCAATCTTCTGTGATCGAGGCCTTTCGATCCTAGCATTTAATTACAACTTGATAGTTACATCAACCATCGATTAATATAGGTTAATATTTTCAAATGAGTCTTTCTGCATTAAGTTTGTCGAGACTCGAGATCTACCTTGTTAATCGCTACTACCGTGGGATATAACTTCCAATGACAGCCGTTGATCAATATTTTTTTTATTTCGAATGAAATCCATGTGACATTCACTTGAGATGATTTTCTCCTGCATAATACGCAATCTTTACCATTCAATTTTCATTAGTGGTCAAAATAATCTAAATAAATAAAAGAGAAGTATTTTATATAAACTTGTTAGTTCTATATAAACTTG
>JANIEQ010000657.1:0-24977 GCA_024708375.1 Oxalis stricta | reverse complement strand
TAGTCTTCATTGCATTTTGCATTTCTAGGAGACCAATGAAAATTATCTTACTTGTGCTGAATTGAGATTAAGGATTGCATTCTTTTATGTTGTCTTGTTTGTAGCTTGTGTATTATGTTCTATTTTATTGGAAAAGGAAAAAATGACAAGTCACCATGTCCTAATATGTTCATTACCCCGCAAATCCTTTTGACTGAATTAGGGACTCATCAGTCCATTTTAGAATTGACATTGGTTATGGAGATGTATATTGGGTTTTTATTTTCATTATTTTTCAGTTTACTATTCTGATTTATAATTTCTCAGTTTTAATATTTATAATTTCTCTTAAAATATTTCAGATAAAAACTATGTAAAGGGAAAAAAAAACTCAAACCAAGCCCGCGAGTCTCAACGTTCCCTTCCTTCAAAAAGTCCCAAATCATTTTCAACAAGTGCATCCGACTATTTTAGTTAACATCAGAAAGTTCCAAATGTTGTAAGTCATTTCTCAGAAATGGGAAGCAATCCTCAAACTTCCTCAGAATCCACAAAATCCTCCCACCCAATGATAATGTCGTATTTAGATTTGTGTTTATTTGGCTAACTTGATTTTTGCATCTAGCCTTTATGTACACACTTTTGGTTTTGAAACTTGTAAAATATAATGCAAGTAACTTAATCTAGAGTAGTATGTATTGAAGGTATATATGGCCTTTTGTTGTGCTATGTAGAAGAACTTGGCATGTAATAGTTTTTCCTCCTTTTTTCATATATTACTAAATTCGTATGTATGAAAATTCTTAGCAATATGTCCCTGTAGTCTTTCTTTATTATGCAGTATTTAGATTTTAAAAATACTAATATTATTATTAGAATACTAATATTATTGTTAAGTGCAAATTAGTAGCTCATTTTCTCAGACATAGTTTGGCTAAAAAATTTATTTTGCCACAAAATTTGCTTGTTTCTAATATTATAAGCACTAAACTAGGTAGAGCATTATTCGTAAATATACTTGTTGGTTCATTGTTGGAACTATTATTAGGAAATTTCTTGTTGGAAAAGTCGTTAGAAATTTATTGGCTAACACTTTGGTGGTAAGTCGCTAAAACATTACCGGAAAAAGATAGTGGGTAGCTTGCTAAAATAGTAACCGGCTAATGCTTCGCCGGTATGTTGCCGGTTTCATTACTGGGAAACTTTGGTTACAAAGTTGCTACTAACTTCACTCGCTAAATTTTTTTGTCGGTAAGTCGTTGGAATGGGTTTCCGCATATTTACCCGCAAACATTTGCTCGAAAATTTGTGGCAGTAAAAGTACCGACAACTTTAGTAGCAAATATTTTATTGCAAGTTGGTTACCATCAAGCTTTTTACCGGCGAATCGTCGTTTACCACAAATAACCTGTGAGTAGTGAGGTGATTTTTACTAGTTGTAATGAGCTGGGAAAAAGAGTAATTTTTTTTTTTTTTGATAAAGGAGGACACATATTATTAATAAGAAATTTAGTGGCCGAGCTTGGTCATGTGAATTTAACGATAACCTTCGGATGAAAGATCTAGTCCTCCAAACTAGGTAAAAATCGTAGGTGTTATCCAAAACGCCATCCATAACCAAGCTACCGGGACGAATTACAAAAGTACATCGAAAGTAAATGGAAACCTAAGTTGGATACAAGTCATACTATCATTGGGAAAATTAACAAAAATATTAAAAGTAAGGCGATACAAACATCAAACATGTCGACTTATCGTCCGGCTCTTTCGTTTGATCAGTGGTTCTATAGCAAAAATGATTATTCAAAGCTTTATACCAGAACACACCTCGATGCATGGTTAAAAGTATCATCAATGGTTGGACAAGTTTCATGAAGTTTTCAATGATAAATTTCTGGAGAAAGTTCGATTGTGCCCAAAATTATTATATCTTGTTGGAATTAAAATCCTCCAAGAAATTGTCCATTTGAGAAGTAACTTTAGGAAGTGAGTCGCCTAAAACATTCCCGCTTGTAGTCCGGTGATGAAAGGGCCTCAACAACAATTGGCAACTTGTTTTCCTTATAATTAGCCACGGTAAGTCCATTAAGTTCGTGCTAGGATCGGCTTGGATTTATAAACACTCTTCCTGGATCTAGATGAACGATGAAGAACCTTAGGGGCCTTATGAAAATTTCTCTTCACTTTAGGGATTAAATTTGATGAGGAAATGTGAAGCAAGGAGTGATATGAGATTGCGACTTCCATGATGACTATCGCGGTTTCAAGACTCTCTCGTCTCCCTAAGAAACTATCATAGTATTATCTTGAAATTCAAACTTAATTTCTCTCTCCAAATTTAAAGTACCTTTATTCCAGAATTTACATCATCAGTTATACTCTTTTTCAAAATTTAAAAATTCGTAACTTTGACCGTTGAATCATTCATTGAATTTGGCTATATGAATCCGCTTCGCTCGGAATTTGGGAAGTCACCGCTGATCATCCACCAACCTCCGCAGATACTTGATCGCTTGGCTTCAAAATCCTGCAGAATTTTATTTGCTTCAAAATTAAAGCTTACGTAAATGTCGCTTCTCGTTGATGATCAAAAAAGAAACGTGTTTCCATTATAGGTGGCCCAAGGCGATTTAGGATTTTCTTTAATCTTAAAACTACGATAATGAAGTGACAGCAGTCGAAGCCGATCCTTCTCTGATAATTCATAATGCAATTTAGCAAATTCTCTCTCAATTGTGCAAGTCAAATTCGATGAAGATATCTTAGTTCCATGCATAATAAGGGACACCTTCCATTCAAATTCGGACAAAAACCTGCATCTGATGTTCAAATGAATTACTAGTGTGACCAGGTCTCACACTCGAGAAACCATTATCGGACCAGGATGACCCATGTTCCGAAGGATCGGAAATCTCGACTCCTGGCTGTATCATTGAATGTTATAAACATCTTTGTTATGCTAATCATTCTCAAAACCGCCGAAAGCTGAAGGGGGCTAATCCCGTGATCTTCCCGATTAATGATTCATTTGCACGCCATTCCTTCTCCACGGAAATCACCCCTCAACTCTTTTGAATTAAATAACACATTTTTGAAAAAGATTATCCTTTTACGAAAATATTGAAACTTTGCCTTCGGTAGGAGAATTTTGTTTATGAGGAGCAAAATTTTCCACATTTTGACTTATTCCGATTTGAGTTGTCGATGACCTAGTAATCATCACACGGATTCGACCATCTCAGAATCCACTCATCATTCATCCAGAGCATCCAGATTTATTTTAGCAAGCAAAAGACTGACTTCTGCTACTGATTTGTGCGTTGAAAAATTAAAAGACATACAAAATTTTACGAAGCGTTAAGAAAATTGAACGGAACCAGGAAATGATTCATTCTGAAGGGTAGATTTGTCTATAAAGAGCTTAAAAGTGATAAGTTTGGTAAAATTTGTGTTTGGTTTAGCATTTTTTGTTGAAATAGGGATTCTCTTTTTAGACTTCTCTCACATCTCTCTCTTTTTTAGAGTGGTGGTTAATGGTAGTGGCTTGGGAGTGGTGGTGGTGGCAGTAGGAATGGGGGTGGTGGTGGTGGGTGGGACGGTGAGAGGAGAGTTATTCTTCCTATGGAAATTCCTTTTTGAAAGAAAAAAAGAGTAAATTGAAAGGTCTGGGTAGATGAGGCTTAATCTTTGTTAATTAAAAAACTATCAGACAAGAAAAATGAGTCATTCAAGGCTTCAACATCAAACAAAATCATATGTGTGAACAGAGATTCCATTTCTTGGCACAAAAGCTTGCTCTCCACTAAAAAAAATGAGAGTTATAATTAGAGTAGACAATAAAAAATCCTTTCAGAGGTTTTATAAACATAATTAACTGCCTAATCTACATATATATGAACAACTTTCTATATATATACATAAAATATTAATCTAATAGATAAGGGTACATAATAAGATTAGAGAAAATGAACGTAATTAATAATATAGAAAAATATAATATCTTAATATTTTTTCATCAAGGAGTTGTCAGTTGATTTTAAGAGAAAGAATACGTTTTATCAAAAGCAACAAAGAAATTTAGAGAATATATGTGAATAACTAGCAACTAATTAATAAATCCCGATCTATGTTATAATATAAGCCAGGATATTTCGAACCGGATTTCAAACCTCTGAAATTCGGCAAACCTATTTTTCTCTACATACGACTTTTTGGAGGAAGATTAATTTAATTTATATTTTCTTTTCTTTCAACTAATCTTTTCCATAATTGTAGGAGATGGTTTTTTTTAATATCTGATCTTTAAGCTGTTTACTAATCATTTCTTCTCCATGAAAAAAATTATTGTGAAGCATGTTGAATTCTGAACCAATAATTCGATTTCAACTCTCTCAAATGAGCCTCTTGCGATCAATTGATAGAAGTATCCAATGGTCAAGGTTAGTTTTCGAAGTTTAGTCAATTTATTTGTTGAATGAGAACTTTCACTCTCTTCGATATTATTTATTCAAAAGACTCTAGTTTATTTTTGAAGATGAGCGAGGAGAGGACTGAAACAACTAAATACTATAATGCATAAAGAAATTGCAAACCACTCATTAACCATTCGACTTTGAAATTTGTTGATATTGGGTGGATTTGCGGGCTTTCTCTGAAAAATACCTCATTTTGTTATATTTATTGGGTTCCTTATGGATTTACGTGCTATAAATAGAAGTTAATTGATCTTGAATGAATAAAGTGATTAATTTAAAATGTAGTTATCATTTGATTTTAAAGTGATTAATTTAAATGTAGTTATCATTTGATTTTGTTGATCATTCTCCATATATACTATGAACTTAAAATTGAGGGGGTTTTCAAATTTTGATTTTGCCTCTCTAATTGTGAAGATTTATTGAAATCCAAGTTCTTTTTAATGATCAAATACCATGCATGCATGATGTAATTTATGGTTGGATATTAGATTGCATGATATGTAGGCATCGCTTAATTGTTTGTAAACTTTTTTCACACATTTTTTCGTTTTTTTTTCCTTTTTCTTTTCAATTTTTGAATTTGATTGTCATGAATATAAAGTTGTTATGTGCACTCAAGGTAGCTATTTTTCCTCTTTTTTTCCCAACATCCATGTTTGAATTTCTTCAGGCGTTACACCACACGAAGGAAGAGACATACTGCGATGCAGTACGTCTTCATTGAGGTCGTTTTTGCGGTCTCGATCAAATTTTGGTGATGATCCATAATAATCGCTTCTTTTTTAGAGTTCGAAATAGTTAAGGAAAATGATGAAAGAAAATACATGTTTAGTTTTCAGGTCTTCATTGCAAGATTGTCGTCTATTTTGAGAAACACAGTGATTTCTGCAACGCCCTTAAGGCGTTGTGTGGACACTCATTGCAAAAGGTAATAAATATATTTTTCCATGCCATTATTTTTCTTATTTGAGTTGAATTCCTTTTTATTTTTATTATTATATTCTTCCCAAATTACTGAAATATGGAATTTGCATATTCAAACATGTATCTACTCGGAAAAGAGATGTGATATGTATTTCATATGTTATCATGAATTTGGTGATAAGTGATAACTAAATGAGTAATTATGTATCTCAATATTTTACTTCAAGGATCCCGATTGAAGTCTGATTTATGAGGTAACATGGGATATGGATGGCTTTTTCAAAAACTCGAGATATCAAATGCAAGTGGAAAATATGCTAGCAATGGAGCAAGCATAACAGAGTAATAGAAATTCCAGACTAGAAGTAGATAATTCCGATATCAACTCTGATGATTTTCGTAGGAAAATATTGAGGGATTAGTAGTCATGGAGAAATTCCATTAATCGGCAATAAACTCATTTTTTCCTCCACCTTCCTTTTTATGTACCATTAGAATTCAATCCAAAATATTAAAGAAAAGAGTATGATTTGTTGTTTTATTGAATTGGTTGTTACTTTTTGACTCGAATATCAAAGTTGTATACACCCTTCTTATTTGTATATATATTTCTATGAACTTTCATATTTTCTTTAGGTGTTGATGTTGGATTGCTATTCAAGAAGTTTGAAGAAATGAATCAGCAAAAAATAAGTTATTTTTATTTTGTTCTTAAATCTAAAATGATTTTTGATCACTCCATCAACATCTTATTCGAACAAATAGATTGACGCTATTTGCTCATATTATTCTAAAAATTACAAGGAATACTTTAATGAATCTAGGATTTTTTATTGCACATATATTTTTTCGAGATTAATTTTTTCTGCTGACATTTTAATTAATGTAATTCATTCTAATTTCCCTCTAAGCTATAAATGTTTATGGATGTTTCATGAGACATTACATTTGCAAAATTGTATCACATTATATTTCTGAGACTTGAATCAATACACTACAAAGAGGATGAGTTGTAAAAAGTGAATTAACATGCTTCCAATAATTCATTGCTCGAATATGTCGAAGGAAAAGGGAAGAAAGACTATGTGCAATCTGATTTACATCACGATTCTTTTCCTTGTATACATACAATTTAATCGGTGAATACAAGAATTTCCAATATGAGAGAGCTCTAATACCTCCTACCACAAAAATCATATACTATATAGAGACCGATCCTAAATAAATAAATAAATGTTATACATAATTGTTATTCCCTACGTCTCTAAATACATGCCTTTTAAGTTATTGGTACAAAGAACAAGATGAAAGGGAAAAATTAACATATTTTGATCTAAATTATGCATGAAAATCACCTATTTTAAAACAAAATGAAAGTCTAAAAAAATATGCATAGCAAGACGAGATGGAGCATATTATTTTCATTTCATGAGTAAACATAACTTTTTATTGAGAGAGAAAATTCAACTACTTTAAGGTAATCAAAAGATGAGTACAAGCACTCAAATGAATGTAATTCCAAATGATTTCTAAAAATTAATCTTTCATGCATTGAGAGAATTTACGATTGATATATAGGTATCACGATTCAATTTGACCATCAATATTCCATTATATGATCGCGAAACTATAACTTCAAACTACTTATAGGATGTAAATCATAAATAAATCTACGATATTGTTATATTCGATTGCTCTAGCGCATGCGCGAGCTACAATACTAGTTTTCAAAAAAGAAGCAAATAAATAGCCTTCGAAAAGAACAAGAAAGCAAGTGAGGGATACATCTTCATATTACCAAGTTCAAGTTAATTTTCGGGGAAAAACTCGTTTATAGTCTATAATTTCTAAAGGAGAAAAGAAGAAGCTTTGATTATAAAAATCTTGTAAAATTCAATAGTGGATCGGATGAGATCGAAAGCCCTCTTCGTTTCCTCTTGGCTTGCCCAGCTTAAATATAATAAGAAATGGTTTAAAGCTTTTGAGTCAACTATATTATTCTTTCAACTTATTTATTACAAGATCATATGGTATAGAACCGGACTTAAAAGAGCTTAAAAAGATATAGGAATTGAAAGAGAGAGACAAACAATCGACAAGAATATATGATCGAAAAGCTTTTAAAAGTAAATGTCTTCCTCGAAAAATCAAATCATTTGCTTTTGCTCTGATTAGATCCCGAGGAAGAAGAAAGGGGTTCCTGTTGACATTTTCAAAATAAGAAGGAGTTTAAAAATGTAGTACATTTACATCCCTCGAACAAATTCAATGGGCGAGTAGAGCAGGAAAGTTTCTTTCATCCATCACCAGACATGGATCTTCCATAGACCCGAACCAGAATGATAATAAAATATTAAAAGTGGTGTATTGCCAATCATCCATAAGAGTATATATTGTCATACCTCTCTTTCTTTGTCACTTTCTAACAATTCGTGATTGTTTCGAAGAGACTTCCTTGAGCTGTGAAGATCTCGTATTTGACTTTTCTTCCAACATCGAGAGGCTTATGAAAATTGGAAGAAGGGGAAACTCGGCTAGTGAGAATTCAACTTGACTGTCAATAGCACTCTTGTCTGGTAAGATCTCCATTTTGGATAGTTGTTGAGGCTTCTAATGGTGCTTGATCTTTGTTCGAGTGGTGACTTTCAGTTCCTTTTGGTTCACAGAAGCCATGTGAGTTAGGAATTTCGGTGAGAACTTGGGATCTTTGAGGATTCTTGAAATGAAAAACTCTGGCGTAAGAAACTGGGACCTCGAGGATTCTTGAGGTGAAAACTTCGTGCGGTGAGAAACTAGGAGGGGGAGACAACATGGCTATGAGGGGAGAAAAAATGTAGCGACAAATCGCGAGGAGCAACACCACGCAGATGGAGGACGAAAACCACCTGGAGAAAAATTGTCAATTTGAATTTCAAGAGGATTCGCGAAAGATTGTTGATTCCTTTAGCCCGCTAAATTGATGATCCCTCGATCTCCCACTCAATTGGTTCTTCGGCTTCATACGTTCTTTGTACGTACCATATGTCTGCAAGATCCAAGAAATTTATTATTTCTTTATTCAAACAATGCCAAATAAAAGAGGGTACAAAATCAAACATACCATGGTAGGGATGAATGTTCCGGTTCCACGTGACTTCCCTCTTTCATCAAAACACAGGGGAGGTAGTACATGATGTGAGAGTTGTAGTCCTAGGGTCGAGACAATTACATCGCTACCCCTTTGATGATGAAAACTATTTTGTATGTCCATCCAATGAAATATGCTATCCCATGAGCTTCCTCCGCCTCGATGATGATGATGGGAAGGACTTGATGGATCCCAACTAGGTGGTGATACACTGTGATGTGCATAAATGGGCGATGAACCAGGGTGGAATGGAGGTGCTCTAAAGGGTAGATCGAAAATGGGCAAAGTACCGAGCTTGACATGTGGACTGGGTTCGGTAGGTGGTATAGTGCAACTATTACAACACCAGGAACGTTGAAGATTGTCATAATAGAGGTTGTAATCTGCAGTGAGATCAGATGCTTCGGATAATTTCACGGTACCAAATGCAGAGATGAGAATTTTAATGTCGGGTCGTAGTCCCCTTCCATTTCTGTCCAAGGTATTAATGAAGAAATCTTCAAGTTCAGCACCCATGACATCTTCTCTCATAGTCAGAATCTCCTCAAGTCTTTGAGCTCCATAAGAAAAAGCATAAATTATTCGATGAAAATTACCTAGAGAAATGATTAGGGTAAAATTTTAAGCTCAAGAAAATAAATATTGCATCTATCCCAAAATTCAAGGCATTATTCCTAGAAAAATATATTAAAAAGTAACATGTATTTTGGAAAAGAGGGAGTAATACATAATGGTGTATGCCAACCATATATAATATATCATCACTTTTGCTTACACTCCGTCCCAAGTTGTTGTTATCTTTCAAAGGATCAAATATATTCAGCGTACTTGAGTTGGAAGTCTTGGGTCTTCTCTTGTGGCTTCGATGGAGGTAACAATTCTTTTCTGCATTCTTTTATAAACTTTTCATTGATTAATACTTCGGTTCCCGAAACTGCTATATGATATTAGAATATATATATAAGAAATGACAATTTAATTTTGAAATAAAAAGAGAAAATGAAATGGTGGATGTACAATTCAATACTTACCAACCACATGCTGGAAGGGATGAAATGGGCACTGGACCACAAATACTCACACAATAATTTTTCCAGTCGAACGAGCTGTAATAATCTAAAAACTTGTGCAAAACCTGTTGAATTGAAAATTCTTAGTTAAAGAAATTCCAACATCTTCCAAATGCAACAAGAAAATGCTTAGCTACAAAAATGACTTACCGCAAGAGGGCTCCACAAAGATTCATGGAAAAGATTAAGAATAGACATCACCAAAGTTTCTATTGCATAAGTTGATATCAAGCCTTGGTGTGCCCCGAGAATTTGGCTCTCGTAAAAACACCATGCTTTTGACCAAGATAACACCGTGTTTAAATAGATGGTCTTTCCCTATGATTTGGTTGAACTGTATTATATGCAAAAGTTGGCTATTAATTTATAATAGAAAACACTCAAAGCCGGAATAAAGACATCTATAAAGGAGTAAAACACGAGACAAGTAGTAAAACCATCAACGAGCTTATTGGTTATATAAATAGATGGTATTTCCTATGATTTAGTGAACTGTATTATATGCAAAATTTGGCTATTAATTTATAATAAAAAACACTCAAAACAGAACAAAGACATCTATAAAGAAGTAAAACACGAGCCAAGTAGTAAAACCATCAACGAGCTTATTGGTTATATAAATAAAGGTTCAAAGATAAGGTACGAATAGGAGCACCATTATATTTTATCACTATAAAATTACGGAACATAAATTAAATCCTTCACAACTATCTTAATTAAGTGAACTCTATGCATATTTTTAAGCTAATGTTAGTTCAAATTAGATGAAAATATCTTTCATGCATTGGTCATACCTTCTCCTTAAAGCAAAGAGCGCTGAGCCTGGACGTTTGATTGAAGGATATATCAACTAGATATATCATTTATAATGCATTTGACAACTTGAACTTGGTAGTTGAAAAAATCTCAGCATCAACAAGGAGTTATTAAACATGAAATTGGTAGACTATATTGAGTTATATACTGCTTATATTTGTGTTTGTGTGGGAAGTTGACTAATGAAGAAAACAAGAACTACTATGTTTCCAGAATAGGATAGAAAACTATACTCTTCACCATTTAAATGATTCAATAGAAGTTTCTAAAACATATTTATTTTATCAATGGAAGCTAGATGAAACTGGGGCATCGCAAAAGTTATATGACTCTTCACATGTGTTTAAGAAACATAGTTATTTAGTTAAAAATGAAAAATATGAAAACATGATACAATGGAGGACTTGATACAACTCTTTATTGAACAGAAATAAACAAAATAAAATAAACAACTTTATTGGACATAGATCACTTTCTTTATCATTACAAACGAAGTAACACACGGAGGCAATAAGATCACATATTTTAGGTTCTACTATGGGAGAAATTGAACATTTTATATACCTCAACCTACAGTAAAATGCAGACCATCACACAACGAAATATAAAAGGTGGTGAAGGTATACCTTGGCAGGGAGAAGTTGCACATCCCTCACTGAGAAATTATAGTCACCTCGATTTATCTTTGAGCATAATATACACATGATTTGCCATATTCCGTTCCATATGTGAAGGGCCAAGAGCAGTTAAATCAATAACTCCATCATGGAGGTAGGTTTTCAATGGTGATGATCCAAATGGAAACAACTATAAGAAGAAAAAACAACCAAAATTTTCAAAAATATCACATGATAATGGTTGATCTATTAAAACCTAAAGTCGGATACATGAATAATATTTGAGGAAAGACAATAATTTTGGTAAAATACGTGGATGTGAAATTTTATGGTGGAAAATGAAAAGACTAATGCGAGATATAGATTCCACAAAACTAATTTAAATAATGCATATGGAGATTAAACAATAGATTAGTTTCTTATGGAAACATCGAACATGCATGTGTCAAAGAAAGACCTTTCCATGGAGAAAAAATGTACAAGATTTTTGAAAACTTCAACATAATCATGAAAATAAATTAAATTAAATCAAATCAAAACTTTCTACCACTAAAGATATATTGAAACAATATTAAAGATCTAACCTCAAGTACGGATGAATCTTTAATTGGCTTAGGAATGTTATTGATAACCTCGATCCTCCTCTAATCAATGATCCAAGAAGGTTCAATGGTAGATATTATGTCTTGTATCTTTTGTTTTGCCATTGGACATGGCTTGTATTTAAAGAAAGGAAGAGAACGAGCTACCATATCAACGTTGGTAGAAAATTAAAGTGAGGACGGAGGATGTTGGTGATGAAATCCACGATAAAATCTTGCATTAGTGAAAATGATATGGTCTTGAATATCAGCGATGTAACCTAGGTAATTTTAATACACAATGTACATAAAAATTTACATAAATTATTAGTCTAGCTATCAAAATTTCTTGTTGCAAAGAGTCGCGCACGCGATTGTCACAAATGCTTGTAGTAAAGACGCTCAACACATGCACGTACAAGACAAATTTCATCTGCAAGTACATGTGTGGATAAAGAGAAAACATGTGAACAAACTTGATTGGAGCTCCAAATAATATATTGGTTGCCGACAATACAATCATCAAACTCAATCTAAATTTCATTGGATGTGCATATAATCTAAGTACATTTAAGTATTTCTACTCTATATATATACAATTCTAAGATCGAGATATCCATAGGCAAAGAAACTAATATCAATGAAACGAAATTATTACCTATCAAGTAATTAACTATAGTCTATATATGCATCCCCTTTCGTACTGAACTAAATCTTTTATAATTGTCTAAGAAATTATATACTAGGGTCTATATTCATTTTAATACAAATTTAACTAGTTAAAGTAAGAAAGTCCTCTAATTTAGTCAGGTGCATTAAACCATCTACAAGACGTAGACTTATAATACGGAATAAAAAAGTCAATTGTACATAGGCCTAAGAAACCAATTAACACTCAAAACATACATAGAAAAATCCATAAGCAAAATATAATTTTTTCCATTGAACACCAAACCTTAATAACTATAAAAATATGATCATAATGCAACAAGTTTGAGAACAGAGTAAAAATAAATTTCTCGATCTTAATTAACGGAAAGATCATCAACCATTCAACAGAATTATATTTTCATGTTGTAATTGATAGTCTACCATACTGAAAGATAAGAGGTGACATTGATAATCTTAATTAATTAATTAATATAAGACATCGATCATGCTCTGAAAGTTAGACAATTTTAGAAATTTGTCTAAAATCAAAATGTGTTGTTCCTAATTCAACAAGTTCTTTCTTTTTTTTTCTCTGCATTTATAAAATTCAAAATCAAAATCTTGTAACACAACCAATAAACTTTAATTTAAACCTCATCTGAGATTTTACCACTTACATTATCTCTCGGAAGTCTCTGATCGCCGGTATACCCCTTAACTCAACCTTTTATTTCGTCTCAAATAAAATTATGGCGAATAACCCTCTTCAAATTGGAGAGGTTTCAACTCGTGGACTAGGTTTGCCATTCTCCTCTTGATTTTATACAAGACGTTTGACTGGAAATTGTCTCTTTCAAAATTTTCTCTCTTCAAAGTGGTCTCAGTTATTTAAAGTCACTCCATAGTGACATGTAATAAAGAAATTTTAATCGTTATATTGCTAGAATTCTTTCTCATTACTTTGTAAGTTGTAATCCAATCATTTTATTTTTCCATATCATTTACAACAGGAAAGGCTATACAAAATTACAAGGCCCGAACCAGTTCTGTAACATTGCTCCTCCCTACCTCGGCTCCTTCAACAAGAGCAAAAGCAACCATCTCGCGGAGCGGTAAGCATAGTTTGCGTTATGCGTATTAATTTTAATAATTTTGTTTGTTTGTATGCATGTTTAATTTTGGTTTGCAATTAAATTATTATCGGATAAAGGGAGAAGAATGTAATGGGGTATTCCTTCCTTTTATTTGTGATATTGGTGAAATAATCGATTAAAAAAATGTGTATGATTTTTGTGATCATAGTATAGCATACGATATACTAGTTTTTCCACTTGTACTATTTGTTCTTGCTATACTTTTGCAGTTGGTCGAATATTTGCCATTAACCGACAACTTTTCACTTTCACCGATTGTTGTATAGCTCTCTTTTCTCTTGATCAGGCATCATGCGATTCTCGTTGATACCCACATGTAGAAGGTAAGATTTATGAGAATTCACGCATTGGTATAACTTCGGGGCATGTGAAAGGAAAGTTAGTCGAACATTTTCTTTGACTTAGTTATGGGTTTCTGATAAAAAGTTGCGATCAAACCGCATACTAATTTCATATCAATTTGCTAATTGCTTTATTTTGCAAATTTATGACTCCACTTTTCTTTGATTGAATGTAAAATCAAGAAACACGCCAACTAATGTTGTTCTTAATTACTTTTATGAATGTAGATGTGTAAGCTTGCTTCCCCCTTCTCATGGATGCATTAAGTATTCTTTCACTTACCAAGTACGATCCTATCTCAACTCTCTAAGAGTATGAGCAACTTAAGGTGACAATCTGCCTACTAACGATTGAAAATGCACAATTGAAAATGGCACATGAACAAACTCAATGTAAAGTTGAAAGGATGTATGAGGTTATGAAAACCATGGCTGAGAAAGTAGAATGTAGTTCTAGTTCATATATTTGTTCTTGCTATCTTGTCAAGCTTTGTTATTTATGAATAATTTAAATTTAATTTTTAATAAAAGAATTGTGAATTCAATATATAGCTAGCATATTTTTCTCTTTTACAACTACTATTTTCTGTTATTATAATTATTATAATACTATTTGAGGATATAAAATTTAAATTGCTATTGATAAAGGTCTATTGCTATAACTATTTACTAATAATCATAGGTATAGGTGTCATGATAATCATAGGTATTTTAATATAAATGTGTAGCTAAAGAGTTTATAGTGGTAGTTTATTCTGGGATAATAACATTTTACCTACCTCAAGTTCTAAATTTTTAACAAGTTTCTATTTCGAAAAAGTCAACTAACAAAATCATATCTTGTCCGTTAAGTTTCCTAACAAAATCATACTTCCGTCAAAAAATTATCTATGTGGCAGCAAATTTTCCGTCAAGTATGCACAGATCAATGCCACGTAAGCGACATGTCACACGCTTATTCGGCAAAAATGACACGTCATCATCTTCAACCTTTCTCAAAAAAATTTGCAGATTCGGCGAGCCGACCACCGCTTTTGGCGGAGCCGCCGGTCGATAGTCGCCGGATTTCAGAAATTTTTATATGGACGTACTCGTTTCGACGAGTTGAACGTCATGGTGGTGTCGGATTTTCAAATTTTGAACCGTTTGCTGTAGATCTAAGTTTAAAGGTGCGGTGGCCGAACCTTTAAGCTTAGATCTACGCCAAAAGGGTTCAAAATTTGAAAAATCCAATTCACTACCACGTTTGTCTCGTTTTTAACGATTCCGACCATATACAAGTTTCTGAAATCCGGACAACTCTCGACAGAGCGGCTCCTGCAAAGATGTAAGCGGTGTTGGTAGCCACTGGATTGGCGGTCCACTTGCCGGTAGTCGCCGAAATCTAGAATTTTTTAATGAAGGTTTGAGGATGCTGACGTGTCTTTTTTATGAGTCATCGGATGATGTGGCGTGCTTATTTGGACAATGACAGTGCGCACTTGACGGAAGATGGCGGCCACATGTGCATTTTTTGAGAAAGTGATAATTTTGTTAGCAATTCTAACATACGAGTATGATTTTGTTAGTTGACTTTTTCGAAATAAGAATTTATTAAAAATTTGAAACTTGAAGTAGGATAAAATGTTATTATCCAGTATATTCTCTAAGCATAGCGACGGATAAATGAGGTGGCTAAAATATATTAATAGCAACAGATAGTAAATAGGTAGTAAAACTATTTTTTTCCTACGGGCCGTTAACATGGTTTTGTAATAGGTGGAGGGAAGCTTTAGCTACTAGAACATTGATTACGGCCAAAAGTCCGTCATAACAGAGTAATTTAGAGTAGATATAGGATTATAGAATTTGAGCGCTATAGCGACGGTTAAATGAAGTATAACTATGCTTTCTCAAGAGGTACGTAAATGGCATTTTGTTTGTAATATTGGTGCATGTTTTTTTATTTGTTTTTCAATTTGAGAGATGTGAAAGCTATTTTAGTTTTTTTGACACGGATTATGCATTTTGGTCCATCTAACAATTGATTAATATATAAATGAACAAATTTCGATACATTAAGGCTCTTTATTTTTTTATGGAAGAGGATGTCGTGAGTACGTGGTCTTTTTCTTACAGATTGTAAAGTAGGCATTTCCGTGATTTGAACTCGTGATCTCCAGGACTACAAAGAATAGCTCTTGCCAACCGTTGCGTCATTTCGTATTCAATCTTAACGGTGGAATTAATATATATGTATGATTTTTTAACAAGTGTAATATTAAATGAGATTAAATATTTTTATATCTTTTATTTGTGTAGAAAATAATTTTTATATTAATGAAAAAATCAAAGTTTTAACTCAAAAAATGAGAAAGATTCTATATCATATATAACTTGGATAAAATATATGTTCAATATCTCTATTTTTTCAATAATATTCTACAATGTTTTTATAAAAAAGACTGAAATATTTCCAATCTCTCAAACTAACTTTAATATATGATTTTTTTTTTAATTTCAAAATTAATTTAACCTTCTAGATTCCACAAAATATACACATCACCATCTTATTCCGTTAAATTTTAAGTTAATTAATTATTATTTAACCCGTTAAATTTTAAAAAATATATTATTCTAATACTTTTTAATATTATTTTAATTATAATTTTAATCTTAATAAATATTATAAGAAATTGTTAACCAATACATATTTAATTTTAAAATTATAAAAATTGTCAATTAATTTAGTTTAGTGATATAAAAACATCATTTTCTTAATTTAAGTTTTACTATAAATCACTAATCGGAGGTATATATAAGAAATCTTCAAAACATAATTAAAAAAATCAACTAATACCGCGCAAAAGGTCCTTCAGCTACTAATATATAAGGAAAACGAAATCGGAAACTCCTCCTTTCTCCTCTCAGCACATCTATTCCATCAAACTAGACAGAACAAAACCTGTCCCCGATATTAAACGGCTTGGCCACCGTTTCGAAACTCTTCATCGTTTTTCTTCTTCAGCTCACACTGACTCAGCTCCCATTATCGGTAGGTACTCGTCTTCTCGCTATCTACTGATAGTAGTATTTGAATTTGTATTTGTATTGTGGAGTTTCTCGAGGGAGGTGGATTCGGGTTATAATTGAGACGAGGTCGATTGGGTTTATGAACAATGGTCCATGATTTCTAGGGTTCTTAGATTCGTCTAGTTTGATTTAGCTAACAGCTCTTCTAAGTTTCACGATTTTATTGAAGTCAGAAAGTGAGAGTGATGTTTTAGCTGCCATGTTGTGAATTTCGGATTTGAATTTAAATCAATTGCTGTTATCTGACAGAGACTCCTAATTCGAGAATAATGGCGCAAATGGAAGATTTGGAGAAGTGGAAGAAACAAGCTGAGGAGTGGTTAAACGAAGTGGCTTGAATACGCTCAACAAATCCCACCAACTCAGCTCTATGTCGCCATCGCCATCTTGTTGGCTACTAGTCTTCTCCTAATTTCGCGTATGCCTCAATTTCCTCTCTCTCTTATATATATTGTGTATTTCATAGATGCTGGTTTGAGCCGATAATTTGATAATATTGTTATGTAAAATATTCTCGATTGGGTCTTAGGATGTGTTCCAACTGGTCACAGCAATTGCATTTGGAGTTTGCTATATCGAGTGCGCCATTTTTCGATTGTTTAAAAATTCGTGCGCTAGGAGACTATGAGTATCATGCTTAGCTTTTGTGACTTGTTAATTTTGGAATCAAGGGATATGAACTTCAATTGTGGTGTTTTGGAGGACTGCATTGTTCTTTTAGTCTATTATCTGTAGACTGTAGTTGTTATTTGGTGTTCTTGTGCTTGAGTGTAATGCTCTGTGTTTCTTTAAAGTAACTTGTGTTGAACGCTTTTGTTTGCAGTCCGCTTGTTCAGACGCACAAAGTCTAATACCATTGTTCTCACTGGGCTTAGTGGAGGCGGGAAGACTGTTCTTTTCTATCAGTAGTCCTGCCAACCTTCTTCGTCGTCCTCTCATTGTTTTTCAAATGCATGCTGGATTATCAGGCTGATAATTTCTTTCTTTGTATTCCAGTCCGGGATGGCACATCACACCAAGGCACAGTTACTTCTATGGAACCAAACGAGGACCTTGTGTTACACTCAGAAAGAACTAAGGTACCAATGTCTTCCAGTGTTGAAGTGACTCACTGAATTGCCACATTGCACTCTGTCATCCACATTTGATTTTTTTCAGTTAAAATAGGTTTCCCTTTTCCTGTTTTACACCATGTGGAACACTTTCTTTCTTGACGAAGGGCAAGATAAAGCCTGTTCATCTTGTTGATGTTCCTGGTCATTCCCGTCTTCGTCCCAAATTGGATGAGTTTCTACCTCAAGCAGCTGGCATAGTGTTTGTCGTGGATGCTCTGGAATTCTTGCCTAACATCCGTGCAGCCTCAGAGTAATCTCAATTTATTCTTTTGATTGCAAGAATGAATGATTGGCATGCACTTTCTATAGTTTAAGATATATACTCAATGTATGATTTGTGTTTTTTTTATTTCATTTTGTTTGCAACAGGTACCTTTATGATATTTTGACAAAGGCAAGTGTGGTCAAAAGGAAAACTCCCGTTCTAATCTGCTGCAACAAGACAGACAAAGTGTCAGCCCATACAAAGGAATTCATTCGAAAGCAACTGGAGAAGGAAATGTAAGGTTTCCTGTCCTTTCCTATTTTAGCCAGTCTTCGTCTGATTGTGTTCTTGTTTCATGTGTTACTACTCACAGCCTCTAAGCTTAGTTATCATTGACGAGTAGGTAGAAGAATTCTTAATCTGCATTGCTTAGTTCATTAAGCAATGTTATGTTTCTATCTAATTGTCTGCAGACACTAGTTTAATTGTCTGCAGACACTAGTTAGGGAAAGTTTGGCCTTTTGTAATCTCGTCTTAGCTGGTTTGTTTATATACTATCTTTCAGAGACAAATTAAGGGCATCAAGAAATGTTGTATCGGATGCTGATGTCACAAATGACTTCACCCTTGGAGATGCCCGGTGAAGCATTTTCGTTCAGCCACTGCACCAACAAAGTCACTGTCTCAGACTCTTCTGCATTGACCGGCGATATAACTCAAGTGGAGGAGTTTATCAGAGAACATGTCAAGTAAATCTCTGTTGCGTGTAGAGTAGGAAAGGAAAAAGAAACTGAATAGTTAGTGGTTGTCGGGGGAAACTGCGAGGCATCTGTGTTGAAGTTATTAAATTGTTTCGATTGAATGATTATTTTTGTATATGAATTGTTTAAAAGTTGTGGCAAGGCATTTGAAAGTTTCTCATGTACTAGATTGATTTCAAATTTTCTTCTAACTAACCCATATGATTGAAAATGAATATTCTCAATAACAGCCCCAACAAATTCCCACCCAATATATTGTGACAGAAGCTATTGTCATGTACAGTTGTTGTCAACTCGAATCTGAAACAATCTTTGGTGACCAAACCAAACACACTTGAGCCTATGCTTTTACTCCTTTCAGTTTGATAAGAATCTGGGAACGATGTTGATAACCAAAGATGTTTCAGCCTAATAATTGAAGAAAAGATTCCACTAGCATGGTATATGCATGAAACCAACATCCAAGTACCTGCAAAGAGTCATGACAAATAGATAGGCAAAAAGTAAACAAAAGATTTATCTGTTGAGACCCCTGAAATGAAATTCTACCATAAAGTTACCATTTTACAAGTACTATAAAATTAAAATGGTACTAGTTGTATATTTCATCTCGCACGGCTTTGAATGAGAGAAAGTAGTGAGGAATCCTCTTTTCGACTCGACTCTCCCACTCAGTTGTGCTTTCTTTCTGTTGCTTCAAAAGTAGCTGCTTCGAAGGGGCAGATGTATACAACCTTTCAAGGAGATATATAGTGCTTTTCAAAATTAACGATTTCTTTATCTTCCGATCGCACAGGAAGGCATCATCCTATTCCCTACCAGAATCCCTAACCCGTTTTAGCTCCTAATACGGAGCTCTAAGTTCTTGTTATTTGGCTTGTCTTCCTTGGTCCATAAAGGAGCATACCGGGATACTTGCATGTCACTTGAATTCTTAGAGAAGCACTCTCTCAGACTCAATGCATCACTCAACATGATCTGTACTATCACAAAGGCATTAATGCAAATTAGAAATACAATAAGAACTAAAAACGTCTCCATAATGTACAAGAAGCACCTTTCATGATCAATGCTTTCATGATCAATACTTTCGTACATGTGTATATCAAGTTGTATGGATGGAAAGAATACATGTATTTATAAGAAAAGAAGTTATAGTTATCTCCCTTAATTAACATTTGTTTGAGTCAACTATATATATATATATATATATATGTTTTAGAGCAGTTCCGCTGAATCTCCCTTAATAAAAATTCGTTCTCTATAGGAGACCACCAAACTCCGATCAGATTTGCCAGACTCCGATCCTACCTAGCTGTAGACTTGAAGAACTCATCAGTCGAGTTGTAGGCTTGTTTAGCTGCTTACCAGTGGCAAGTTGTAGGCTTGTTTAAGACAATTTCGAGTTGTAGTTTTGTTTAATACGTACAATTCTAAATTGTAGGTTTGTTTAACATCTTACCGAGTTGTAGGCTTGTTCAATACAATTTCCAGTTATAAACTCGTTTAATATCTTACCGAGTTGTAGGCTTGTTTAAGAAAATTCAAGTTGTAAGCATAAACCTAGCGCAGAAAACTATCGTCAAGTCCATAGATCACAAGCTCAACTAAGAATGGCTCTCACCTACCACCTCAAAGCCGTATCACGCCACCGGTGTCTACCACCGCAGTTATGGCAGCGCCACCTATCCTCTGCCTCTGAACCTCCACTATTGCGTTCTATTCCAAATTCTACACGCAAAGCTCGAAGGGAGAATACTTGGATCAGACCAAGGTCGTATCATGAGAGGCACGATGATCTCCGCCAGCAAATCCAAGATCTCATCTGTGCAAACAACGTCGACGGTGCTGCCCTCTGCACGCGCCACTCCCTCAAGATCGTTATTCAGGCCGACACAGCCATTGTCAACAGCGTACTGCGTGTACAGTTCAGGCGATGCAGATATAGCCAAATCCTTTCGCTTTATCGTGATAGCAGGGAAGCTGGAGTGATTTCGAATAGCGAAACATACAATATCATCCTCCAGACTTTACTTAATGCTAGGAGACCCTTGGAAGCGCTTGAGTTTTATAAGCAAATGCCAGACGAAGCCTTTGACGTCAATCTGGGTTTTGCGTGATACCAATGATTATAAAAGTAATAGGATTTTGGTTAAAGGATTGGTGGATAATGAGGTGCTTGACACCGCCCTGGAGATGGTGAAGGAAATTCCTAATAAGGACCCGATTGCTTACGGCTACGTGATGTTTGGGATATGCGAGGGAATGAGAATCCCGATGGCATCTTTTATGTTTATGAGGCTTATAATCATCATAAGCAGCGCTTCCTCCGAGATACCGTAGCTATGTTTGAAAGTAATATAGGGGACTATGGATCTCTGAATGGAAGCTTGATGGATGCCTACTTTATGAAAGGAATGGAGAAAGAGGCTATGGAATTATACGAACAAACTCTTCATCATGATGTATTTCCGGCGTGGCCTCTTATGTATAATTCACTGCTTCATGTCTTGAGTAAGCATGACAGGTTTGGCGAGGCATTGAAGTTGTTCGATAAGAGACGTGATTTAGAATCGCGCTGCCTGCATCGAGAGGTATATTAATCATGCAGTGTTTTGTGGATTCCAACATGATTTTGCAAGTTATAATATTATAGCTGATAGATATTTTGCACGAGGAAAGCTTGAGGATGCTCTTTGACGTTTTCAGAAAGATTAATGGTCACTCATTTGATGATTTGATTGACCGGCTGCTCTTGTCCAAAAGTATGTTGACTAAAGCCAAAGAGGTTTATGAAGAAATAAAAGAGATGGTTAAATTGGATGAGTTCACTCATGTATTTCTCTTGCTGATCGATACCTCCTCCATTGATCACCATGTTTGCTGATGCAGCAACATGTTTTGACATGATGGTTCAATCAAGTATCCTGCCTAATGTGACAGTGTTCGGTACATTGGTCGAGAAGACCTGGTTGGAGTTGGCAAGACTGACGCCGCAATCTACATTTTTGATATGATGACAAAGAAGCTCAAATTTGACAATGTGGACCATTTGAGGAAGACATTAATCGACTGAAGGTCAGGTTGGATTTATTACTAGAGTATAAACCGGATAAAACAATACTATATGATGTGCACGAGGAAGAGGAATGGAAGTCGGTAGTTGAGAAATTTAGGCTCAGGTTTTTGGCTAAGCGATATGGAGTGGCAAAGGGCTATAACTGAGGGACAAGCGTAGGATTCCGGCCTCGGACTTGTAATCTCCAATCCTACACTCATAGAATGAATTCTTCAAGTGCATGTAGGTGACCCTTGTGAAAAAAAATAAAAAAAATTAGTTGTTGTCCATCCATGCGAATCAATCTTGATTTCCAATTCCTTTCACTTATCCACCCAGATTTCTTTGATATTTTTTTCTTCGATATCGACCTTTTCTCGAGTTAAGGACCATCGTAAATGTTAATGTTCTCTAGTTATGAACCTTTAGGAAATTCATGAACGCCCAATATTTACTTTGAAGCGATAGATATTATGTTTCGGCATTTCAGTAAAAACTCTTCAAGCATACATCCCCATTCATAAGTTTACGTCAGACAAATTAACTTTATAAAAACTAGGGTACGTAAGTACATATTAGTATATGAGATCAATTAATTGATCAGTGGTAAATATTGTTGATGTAATCGGTATGTATTTTTACGAGGAGTCACGATCAAATCTATACTGTACTATACTTCTACAAGCAATACAATTCCATTGTTAAGATGGATGGAGTCTCCCTATAACTCTTGTACATGTAACTTGCGTGTCAAGTAAACATGTGCTGTATTACCTTGATCAGCTTCAATGTTCAAAGAACTGCAATTTTTCACCTCAAAGAAATCAAGACTAGAAGTTTTAATTTTAATCTTCAATGCAATATAATTATCCAATGCAACTTGTTTGAGATACGGTGCTTTGATTGCAGTATTTCGAGGTTACGGGCATGCCGACACATTGACCTTCATTAGCAGAAGAAGTTTTAGAAAATTTATGTTGATCACTTCGATGAAAATTTAGACTTGTAGCTGATGGGATTTCAGATGTCAATTTCTGTGATCCTTTATCATCTGTAGAAATTACTTGATAGACCAATTTTTGTAGGCAACCCAACATGATCATGCTAAGGATGGCAACAACAAGCAGCCTTCTAACTTCAATACTCGTATTATTTTCCTCACGGGAGGGAGATACAGCTAGCTACAGTCTACATAGGTTTTCGGAATTAAAGTTTAGGGAAATGGATGAAACAAATTGTAGTTTGAGGATCCAGGAGGAGAAAAAGATATAATTAAGGGAGGACAAGTGTGGTTATCGGTTTCTATCACAAAACTTTTCCGGAATTCGATTAAGCTTAGCATAACTAGTTGAAAAGGCATATATAGGCCCAACAAAGCCAAAAATTTGGCTCCGGTCAATAACCAGTAAGAACAAGATATGCGATAATTTTTAATATAATTTTAATGATTAAGGATGTATTTTACCTTTCAATTATTTTTCACCTTTCTATTAAAAATTCATCTTTCTATGAAAAAAATATAAAATAAGAAAAATATATTATATTATATTATCTTATTCTATTATATTATATTTAAATTATTATTAAACGTGAAAAAAATGAAAAACTAAATAAATCTTTAACAATAAAAATAATAATTATTTTATGTTATTTCACTATTATTGATTATAGAAATAGCAGGAGAAAAAGTTTTCTTATATTAAAATTAGTATCTATAACATGTTCGAATTTGGTGTAGATAGAAGACATCTTTCTTCAAATATTTTTTTTTATTTTTTTAATTGAAAAATACGGTCATAAAAAATTGTTGAGAGTATGCTCGTATTCCGAACAACAAAGGAATACACCCCTACATTTTTCAGTTTGACCGTTGGACACTAGCTACCTGAATAATTTTACATTTCTCATTTTTTGTCAAGTGAAAAGACCTGATAGTTGCAAATCTTATACTACAGTTATCTATTTGAGAAATAAGAAAAAAAATCTATTTGAGGAACAAAATGTTTTTGTCAAAACTGATTATCAAAATTATTGGATACTAACCCTTGATCAGCTTGCTATTCAGAATTCAGTCAAATCTCAGAAGCTTTTGTGATTGAATTCGACATCCTCAAGAGCGTGATTCGTAGAGTCAACATAAAATCTTTAAAGGGTTTTCTTTCGGAAAATACTACCTCCGCTCAATTAAATATAAATTTTCATATATAAATTATATATAAAAATTTACATCTAAGGAACGGAAGTAGTATAAATTAAAATAATCAATTATTTGTTCATTCATTTATTCATTTATTTATCATCCATCTATTAATGACACTTTTCTTTTTATTTCACATGATATAATTAATAAAATATATTGAGGATATATTTATAAAAATAATATTTTTAAAAATTTATCTAAAGAAAAAATAACATAATGTATTTTAGCGACTGGAACTAATGTATAACTTGATAAATATTTATTTTGATAACAATACCTTCAATACAACCGATTAATTACACTATATTAAAAAAATTAAAACATCATATATTGAAACGTGAGAATTTGAATAGCTAATACTTCATCAGAATACAAGTAAAAAACAACTAGATCTATCGTGAATTAAAATATTAATCATCAAATATTCAAAATTCTACAAAAATTCTTCCTAGCTAAAAAGAGAAAAAAACAGGGAAAAAATTTTGTCTCCTGTGATTAGTAGAGTTGACTCCTAACCAACCACAAAAAAATGTGATATGTGACAATTTTTTATTATTTTATCTTTTATTATTAAGGACGTTTTTGGCGTAAAATTTTTTATAACATGTTTGATAATAATTTTAATATAATGTTATAAAGATAATAAAAAAATAATATATTTTTATTTTAATTGTATTGAAAAGCGACAGTTAATTAGGGATGGCAGAGAGTATTATTCTATATCCTAGATGGATTGATGAACCATTAAAAAAATATTATAAAATTTGTCATACACCAAACATATCTTTAAATATAAATTTAATAATTGATCATGTATCGATTTTTTAT
>JANIEQ010000656.1:0-31250 GCA_024708375.1 Oxalis stricta | reverse complement strand
GCTGGACTACAATGTTCCTGGAGGTAATTAACCCGATGAAAAAATTAGCTTGATAATTGTTGTTCTGTGGAGCATCTTCATAAGCTTCTCTTGATTGATTGATTGATTGAAAATGGGACAGTGAAGTAAGTAAGGTTTGCTTTTACCAATGTTAGGTTGCTAAATTAGTTCTGAGATTTATCTCGGCTTCTCAGGGAAGCTGAACAGAGGGCTCTCCGTGATTGACAGCTACAAGATATTAAAAGTAGAAGAAGAACTAACTGAAGAAGAGACTTTCTCGCCCAGTGCTCTTGGTTGGTGTATTGAATGGGTAAACTATTCGCTCTTTTGTTTTTTTCCTCTGTCCTTGCTTTATCTGGTTTGCTCATATGATACTTTCTGCTTTTGATGCATGCCAATCTTACTGTTTGAGATAAATTTATATGCAGCTCCAAGCCTACTTTCTTGAGCTTGATGACTGGCCCGGTCCTCCTTGTTGGTTTAGACTGCCCAAGGTGTGTGCTTAACATACAATGAGAGCATGTCAAAGTAGTGTCTTAGTTTCTCTTATGGTTCTTTTTGCAAATGAGTGTATTTACTTCCATGATTTGCAAAATTTTCAGGTTGGTATGATTGCAGCCAATGATGGGATCTTGCTTCGCAATCACATTCCAAGAATTCTCAAGAAACACTTTCGAGAAAAACCTTACTATGTCGATATGGTGGATTTGTTCAATGAGGTAACTAACTTGGGTTGATTTCTTTGATGCGGTTTCATGGGAAACTGCACCCTCCATTCTAACGTCTTGTTTTATAGGTGGAGTTTCAAACAGCCTGCGGTCAGATGATTGATCTAATAACAACAATTGAAGGAGAAAAGGATTTAACCAAGTACTCTTTGTCCCTGTGAGTGAGACATTTAATACTATGTTTTTCGAGTAATAAATAAGTCCGAAGCTAGTTTACATCTCGTGGATGAATGACAGTAACAAGTCTAACTTACCTTGACACATTGTTTGTGAGAAACTGTTGTAGTACGGGTTTCAAACAAGAAGTCTTATCCCGCGATTAGAATCAACTTCTTTTGAAGATTGGATTCCCAGTTTCTGCTAGGTTATCCTCCGAGTAAAGAGTCAGATGTGATTTACATTGAGGATCTAAAATGTTCTCTACTCTCTACTTCATTATCGAGGAATGTGGCATTCAGTAGCACCGTTAGTGGGCCTGCTGTTTAGTGTAACAGGCTACAAATTCTTGTGTCTTGCAACATTGAGTCACTGACATATTTGATTGTGGCCAAGTAGGCATAGAGAACTAAACTTGTTATTTATTCTTACGTGTTTGAGAGTTCAGAAAGTAGTGTCTTCTTGTTTTTAATTATTGCTCTTCTCTAGCTAGGATTATGCATTGCTTACAAAAAGTATTATTGGTTTTATGCAGTCACCGGCACATTGTTCAATACAAGACTGCCTACTACTCATTCTATCTCCCTGTGAGTAGAATCAGATATTCTGCATGAGCTAACTTAAATGTTATTTCCTGCCTGTCTCCAAAATACATTTACATAGGAAAAACATCATGTGTTTTAACGGTGGTAGTAAGTTTTAGTTCCTAATGCTTATCACGATATTTTTTGATTTACAATAATATTAGGTGGCATGTGCATTGGTCATGTCGGGTGAGAATCTGGACAGACATGTAGATGTAAAGGACATTCTCATTGTGATGGGAGTTTACTTTCAAGTATCAGGTAATTTTTGTTCATATAAAGCATCTGTCTGAAAAAGTTAAAACCCACTCTGGAAAGCTGAGAAATGTGATTAGTTTGTGGACTGCTACTAATCTGATATGCAGTTTGTTTTAAAATAGATCTCTGTTTGTTTATTGTAATGTGGAACTGTGTTACTGTTACACATTTGTACTGAATTTTTTTCGTCCTGTATAGTTCTGCTGTTCTTCCGTTAACCAATGATCTGATTTGTCTATGTATAGGATGATTTTTTGATTGCTTTGGTGATCCCAAGACGATCGGAAAGGTTAGTCTTGCTGACAATTTATCATTGTTCTCCGCAAATCCAAAGCTAAAGAGTGGAGAAGTAGAAAATTCTCCTTGCATGTTGTGATGGAAATTTTTGCTATCAGATAGGAACTGATATTGAAGATTACAAATGCTCTTGGTTGGTGGTTAAAGCATTAGAAATTTGCAATGAAGACACAAAAGAGAACATTAATATGTGAGAATCTCCTGCATTCTAATTTTCTCAATTTTTCTTCAATATTATTCACGGTTAATTTGCATACTGATTAACTATATGAAAATTTCTTTTAGGAGAACTACGGCAAAGAAAATCCAGCTTGTGTTGCCAACGTGAAGGCTATTTATAATGAAATTAACCTCAAGGTTTGTGCTTGATCTGTCTATTATGCTTTATATTTTTCTCCATAAAAATCACAATTTTGGTTATCAAGTTGCTGCTATAGCTTGTAGACGAATGATAGTTTCTACCTTCTTTGAAATTTTGGGGTTTGTTTCTTCGATCTCAATGTGGTAGGGTGTTTACGAGGAATACGAGAGAAAGAGCTATCAGAAGCTAGTAACCTCAATTGAGGCTCACAATAACAAAGCAATCCAAGCTGTTTTGAAATCCTTCTTGGCAAAGATTTACAAGAGGGAGAAGTAGAAAACTTTACTCTTAAGCTACTAGGGAAAAAATCCAAATTTGTTTAGCCTGATTTGTATTTCTAACTGGTGTAGGGATCTGGTAAAATTGTTCTTGTTGTTTGCAATGTTTCTAATTTCTTTTTAAGTTCAATGTTTCTAAATTCTGCTTAAAACAATTCTCCTATTTTTCTAATCTCTATTCCCTTACTTGGGGCGCGCTCGCGACGACTCATTAGCGTTGTTTTTTTTCGCTCAAAGATCACAGGCTAGCATCTTTGCTAGAGCTCATGTATATTAGGCTCTATAACATCTGCCACTAAGGATTTTAATAAGAAAAATTAATATTGGTTCTTTTTAACCGACCAGATTCCAAGTACATACCCAAGCTGTCATTTTCTCTTTGCAACAATGAAATTTCCTGGAATCCTAGACTACAGTTCAGGAAATCTCCTGAAATTTACTTTTCAGAGTTGCAAATGTTAGGTCTGTTCGGTTAAAGAAAATGAATTTTTTTTTTCAGTTTTCAAAATTACTGCTCATTTCGTTTTCCATTTCATTTTTTTAAAAAAAATGTGTTCGGTGCAGAATGCACCACTTTCATTCATCAACCCCTTTTACAAAATCAAATCCACCACCAAATCGACGCCGGCGGTGCAGCACTTCGTCGGACGGAGACGGAGTTACCCCAAGGAACCTCTCTCGACTCTGTTTTGTTTTTCGAGATCGGGATCTATAAACCTTCTCCGCTGGTAGCTCGTCGAAGTCGGTCGCCTCGCCTGAGTGTAGCGCCGCCTCTTCGATGGATCTGTTCTTGTCCTCTGTCCCGGTGGTCGTCTCCTCTGTCTCGGTGGTCGTCTCCTCTGGTTTCTGCTCCGTTGAAGAAAGAAAGGGGATCCCTCCGAAGGGAATTTCCCTCAGATTGGTTTTGATTTCCCCTTTAATTGACTATTGCAAGTATAGATCTCTTTCTTGATGTTTAATGTAACGGTGGAGGGTCCATGGCTGTGGTGGAGAGATCTCGTATAAGGTCTCGTATAATACATTATGACTCTCTGAAGTTTCCTTTTATTTTCATTCCAAATTCTTTGAAAATTTTAAAAATTTCAAATTTATCATTTTATTTTTTTGAGAATTTCATGGAAAAACGAAAACGAAACTCGTCTACCGAACGGATTTTCAAAAGAAACTGTGAATTTCGTAGAAAAATGCAGAATTTTCGAAAATCTGGAAGCCTCACCGAACAGCCTTAAATTCCGTTCAATAATGAGATTCTCATTTTATTTTCGTTTTTCGAAAACTACTGTACATTCTCAATTTTCATCTTACTTTTTATTTTTTTAAAATGTGTTCAGCATCAATTTTCGTTTCGTTTTCTGGTCAAAATCCCTAATTTTAGTAAAAATCACTCCACCACCACAACCACTTTCTCTCTCTTCACCCGCTACTCGCCGTCGCAGTCTCTCCGCCATAGATCACCCAAATTCATCAACCCCATCAAATCATCATCGCCGCCGCCGTCGCAATCGGCTTAATCGTTCGCTTCGCTGTACCCAAACCAGCCGCCGTCACTCTACAAGCGTAGCTGAAGCTCACAGGTGAGCACAATTAAATCTGCAACCAGTATTTTGTATTTGCATACAAGTCGCCTTTAAAGCCACTCAACAAGTTTCAGTAAACAGAATAAAGAAATCAAGAGTGGGTCCAAACTGCTCTTCAATGAGCAAGTTTAGAAAAATTGGTCGCGAGTGATAGGATTGAAGAGGAGGATCAACGGCGAGTCGTCGAGGATTATGAGCCAGCCATGGGAGGAGCCGCAGTGGCGAATTGGAGGTTGACGATTGGACCGACGGTGATGGACGAGAGAGAAGGAGATCGGAGGTGGTGGTTGTGAGACGAATTAAATACACTTTGACCACTGATGTTTTTCATTTCTTTCATTCCAGTCTTTTGAAAATTTTGAAAATTACAAATTTGAGGAATCTCATTTTTTAGTAGAATTTTGCAGAAAACGAAAACGGCTACCAAACGTATTTTCAATGAAAAATGAGAATTTTATAAAAAGTGAGAAATTTCATTTTACTGAACGCCCCTAATTAGATTTTTTAATTTTATTTTTCGATGATAACAGACGTTTAGAACTGAGTACTGTCCCAGGAACAAGCAATAAGTATTTGTCCATCGCATGGTTGTACACCTGATTTTGCAGTAATTTTTGGGACCCTCAACTAATTTAATTTTTTTTATCAACTTGGGACGCTCAACTAATGCTGGAGATATAGGGAGTAATTAATAAGAAAGTTTAGTTATTAATTATAAGAGCATCTTTGGTTAATTTTCAAACCAATCGGATCCAATGTGCCAAATCTACATTGCTCCTTTCCTTTTTTTGGAAGGTAAATCCTATTTATAAGGATCATTGAGCTTAATCCTTGACTATGAATATGATATCTTCAAGCCATAAAAGGTTTTATAAAGACTTCCCAACCCATAATAATGTAATTAATAGAGCCGGTTAAACAAATAATTAATTATTAACTTCAAAAAAAATACTAATTAATTATTAAATTAAAAAAAAAAAAATACACTATCGTTTCAAAATTAAATGCTACCTAAAAATCATAATTTATTAACGGATCAAAAAGGTCAAACATGAAACGCGCAAGTTTGCGATGGGAAGCCCAGAAAAATCCAATTTTTAAACCTAAAATAAAAAAAAATAATAAAAAAATCCCTCTTTCATTGTTAATGTTGTCTCGTTTCGCAATCAAATTGAATCGACAATTTGTAATTAGGTTCATGTCTGTCTCTGACTCTCTGTTTTCCCTGTTTATTCTCTCAAACTTTTTCCTACTTTAATTATTTTGGTTCGAAAATTTTTCCCACTTCTCAAAATCACATTTTTAAATCATTCTTTCTCAATAAAATATAAAAATCTCTGCTTTTTCTAAACCCCTGTATCGGAATAAGATTTTGTTTTTCATATACAAACATAACATGCACAATCAAGTTTCTAACTTTTCATTCTCTGCCCATGTTTTACCCATTTGTAAATTTTCATTTTTTACAGCGCATTGATCATATACTACATTGTTTCTAGTCTTCAGCATTGTAGTTTTGTTGATATTTTTTTACAATGAAGTTAGTAGTTAAAGTTTTAGAGGCAAGGAACTTGCCAGTAATGGATCAGAATGGTTTGAGAGATCCATATGTTAAGTTGCAATTAGGGAAGCATAGGTACAAGACCAAAGTGGTAAAGAAAAGCTTGAATCCCAGTTGGGGTGATGAATTTTGCTTCAAGGTTGAGGATTTGAAAGAAGAGCTGGTCATCAGTGTTTTAGACGAGGACAAGTTCTTCAGTGATGACATTGTTGGACAGGTTAAAATATCAGTTTCTATCGTGTTCGATGCTGATGATAAGTCTCTTGCCACCAAATGGTATCCTTTGCAACCCAAGAACAAAAATCCAAGAACAAGGACTGTGGTATGTAATACACCTAAACTACAGAGGCTTTGTTTTGTTTAGTAGATATGTGATAAGTATCTGTTAGAATGCAAATATTCTGATGTTTAGGTATGTCTCTTTAAATGGTTAATTAACATTTGTGAAATGTAGTGAGTATGGTTGTGATTATTTTTGTTCTTTGCTTTCCCTCTTACCAGGTGAAATTCTTTTGAATTTATATTTCTGTCTTAACAAATTGAATAAAGAGTTTAGTAATGATTTCGGTGATCAAGTGGCGAAGAATGAGGACATAATAGCTGGATTGTCTTCTAGGGTGTCACTTAGTCGATCTAACTCACCTCCTCGGTTGAGACCAGAAGATAACTGTGTCTCATAACAAGGAAGAAAAGAACTTTCAGCAGAAAAAGCTTTCTGGTCGAATAGCCCAAATTTTCAGTAAAAGTGGTGAATACAAAAACTTGGAGGTAGCATCCGTTTCCTCTTCCACGAAAAGCATCGATTTTTCAGACGTATCCAAAGTTATGGAACAAGAGGTTCATGATAACAAGGCCAAAGAACAATCGGATTTTGGTTCTTTTGAAGAAGCTATAAAAACTATGGAATCTAGAGAACAGGAAACCGAACTTCCAAGCAATCTACCTGGAGGGATTCTATTAGACCAATTTTATTTGGCTGCTCCCCGAGATCTCAATTCGGTTCTATTTTCACCAGATTCCACCTTTTACAGATCAGTGGCAGATCTTCAGGGAACTACAGAACTGCAAATTGGTCAATGGAAACTTGAGAATGATAGTGAGAACTTGAAAGAGTCCTTACCTATGTAAAGGCTGCAACTAAATTAGTTAAAGCTCTTAGAGCTACTGAGGACCAAATATACCTGAAAGTTGACGGCAAAGAATTTGCAGTCTTATCAAGTGTGTTCACTCCAGAGGTTACATTTGGGAGCAACTTCAGAACTGAAGTCCTTTACCGCATTGTGCAGGGGCCAGAGCTACCCTCAAGTGAACAATGCTCACATTTGGTAATATCATGGCGGATGAATTTCCTCCAGAATACCATGATGCGAAGTATGATTGAAAGTGGAGCTCAGAAAGGATTGAAGAGCAGTTTTGAGCAGTTTGCTACATTGTTGACTGAACATGTTAAGCCAGTTGATTCAAAGGATATTGGTCTAAACAAAGATCAAGTGTTGGGTTCATTGGAACCAAAGCCTGAATCAGATTGGAAGCTAGCGCATACAATATTTTGCCAACTTTACTGTAGTTTCCTCTTTTTTCATCGGGCTCTATGTAATTGTTTCACATCTGGTTAGCAGGCCCAAGCACGATCCAAGGACTTGAGTTTTTCGGGCTTGACTTGCCTGATTCAGTTGGTGAGTTCATTGTTAGTGGCATCTTGGTTCTCCAAGGAGAGCGTGTGCTGGGATTCATTTCTCGTTTCATGCATGCCAGAGTTCAAAGGGGTAAAAGCCTAATCTGAAATTTCTCATTTTTATAGTCTTTTAATCGTCCATGTTTATCATCTGCCTCTACTTGTTTTTCCTGTTTCCCATAACAGGTGGTGATCATGGAGTTAAAGCACAAGGAGATGGTTGGCTGCTAACTGTGGCCTTAATTGAGGGAAATAATTTTGCAGCTGTTGATTCAAGTGGGTTCTGTGATCCATATGTTGTTTTTTCCTGTAATGGGAAAACGAAAACCAGCTCCATCAAGTTCCAGAAATCAGATCCTCAGTGGAATGGTGAATTTCAATCAAGTCTTGTCTCTGATTTGAAACTCTGTTTTATTTATTGAAACTCTCAAAAGAACTTGTTGGCTGTTGCAGAAATATTTGAGTTTGATGCGATGGATGAGCCTCCTTCTGTTCTTGATGTGGAAGTTTACGATTTCGACGGACCTTTTGATGAACCTAGGTCTCTGGGGCATGCTGAGATCAATTTTGTAAAATCTAACATTGGAGATCTAGCTGACGTTTGGATTCCACTTCGAGGAAAGCTGGCTCAGGCTTGTCAATCTAAGCTGCGTTTAAGAATTTTCTTGAACAATTCAAAGGGTAGCAATGTTGTTAACGATTATCTAAGTAAGATGGAGAAGGAGGTGGGCAAGAAGGTAAATGACTAATTTGCTTTTGCTGGATTTGTGCCTTTCTAACATGGACATCCTCTTTTCACTTACCTTTGATAATCATGTTTTTTAATGGCATGCATTGTAGCTAAATTTGCGGTCTCCCCAAACAAATTCAGCTTTTCAGAAACTATTTGGGCTTCCACCAGAGGAATTTCTCATCAATGACTTTACTTGCCACTTAAAACGTAAAATGCCTGTACAGGTACTGTTTTAATGACCCCGACACTTTTCTGATAAGCATCTCGTTCCTCTTGAACTTGTAGATTGGAAATAAGCTTTGATTTTCTGTTGATTTGTAAATCAGATTGCAGTTGCTCAATGCAGGGTCGCTTATTTTTGTCACCAAGAATAATAGGCTTTCACACAAATTTATTTGGGCACAAGACAAATTTCTTCTTCCTTTGGGAGGACATAGAAGAGATTCATGTATCTCCATGCTACGCTGTCATCCATGGGAAGTCCAATTATTCTCATAACTCTACGGAAAGGCAGAGGTTCAGAGCAAGACAAGACATGGTGCCAAGGCACGAGATGCGGAAGGCAGGCTCAGAGTTCCATTTCCAGTCTTTTGTACTCTTTCAATGCAGCACATAGGTAAATGACCATTGCCTATGAAATCATATGCTTTGAAATCATTGAATACTGTTTAAGTTTCATTAGTATGCATCTGAAGACATTACGGTTTCACTGCTTTAATATCCATTTTCTTGATTCTTTTATTTGGCTGCCAACAGGACAATTATGGCTCTGTGGAAGGCTAGATCGTTGAGTCCCGAGCAGAAAGTGCAGATAGTTGAAGAAGGATCAGAAGCCAAAAGCCTTGAAACGGAAGAAAATGGGTCCTTCTTGGGTGATGAGGATGTAAACTTGACAGAGATTATCTCTTCTTCTCTCTCTGTTCCTGTAATTTCTCTCTTCTCCTATCTGTGTATATTATTCTGTTTAACATTTGCTCCATTTTATTTTGTCATGAAATATCTAATATGTTAATTAATCAATGGTGATTATATATAGATCAACCTTCTACATGGAGATATTTGGTGGGGAGGAAATGGATCAGAAAATAATGGAGAAAGTTGGATGCCTTAACTATTATTTCAGTCCATGGGAATCAGAGAACGGCGAGGTATTTGAGAGGACTGTCTATTATAAATTCGATAAGCGTGTTTCCCGATACAGAGGAGAGGTTACAAGTACTCAGCAAAAATCACGCCTGTCAAACAGAAACGGTTGGATTGTGGAAGAAGTTATGACTCTACATGGAGTTCCCTCGGCGATTACTTTGATGTATGCAATTAATTAGTCCCTTTATTTGCTCAGTTCCGTAATGTTCAAGTAATAACCAAGAATATATATACATGTCAGTGCAGCTCCACCTGAAGTTTCAAGTTGAAGAAGTATCATCAAGATCAAATGCTTGCCAAGTACAGGTGTTCTTTGAGGATTGCATGGTTGAAAAGCTCAAAGCATCAGAAAAGAATAACGAAGAACATTCTTTCCAATCTAGTAGATCGCCTCAAGTTTACGATGAATGCAGTTGAGAAGATACGCGTCAGATAGCAGCAGATAGAAAGGGATCTAATTGCATTATGCTGCTGTATTTCAGGAATTTCAAAGATCGAAGAGCTAAACATTATTTTAGGCATTGACTTGCACGACAAGTAATGGAAAAGTGCATCAGAAATATTTTATCTGCTGCAATCCTGTTATGCATATTTATGTAAAGTTTGTAGAAAATGGTCTGAAATGGATCAGCATTTCTATTCATTTTATGTGAAATTTTGTTTCGGTTTGTAATTTTATAAAAGAAAGTTCAGAAGTTGAGGAGGAGATGATCATGAGAGAGAGGATATGCCAGGAAGAAAGAAAGAATAACATTACAGAAACTTTTGAATATCTAAACCATGATGTGACAGTATACTGTCATGTTATTATTGATTATATAAATATCATATTAATATTCCTAACAGGACATGTATACTATATCAGATCATACTTGTATACAAGTTTTCCTAGGAATAACATTTCTCCAACATTACATATACTGAGTAGGCCTGCTTTGGGTTGAATCCATATTAAGTCAAACCTGACTAACTAATAAAAAATCATCAAGAGGTGTGTGAGAAGGCCTGCTTTGGTTGAATCCATTTGAACAAGATTCGTTTGTCTTTCTTTTTTTTTTTGAAGTTAATTCGTTTGTCATCTTGTCATAAATACTTTATGCGAATAATTGCTCAAAAAAATACAATACCTAACTTATATTCCTCACGTACACCTCAATTATTTCGTAATAAAATTTATTTTTGCGAATTACATTTTAAATATGTCATTAATGAAATTTATGTATATTTCGAATTAATTTTTTAACTTATCTTTATATTTATTTCAATAAATATTCTATTTTAAATAAATATTTATGATTTTTAGAATAATAAATAATAAATAGACATATAATTTTTTTATTATTAATTATTTTTTTAATATTCGTAATTTTTATTACTACGCAATTATAGTGAACCGGAAGAAGTAATATATTCGATAATCAATATTCTTTCCGAACCGTTCACATTCGAATTTAATGGAGGTGAGTGTTGGTCAAATGATCCCACTCAAAAAAATCTTCAATTTTAATATAATTTTCTTCAATTTTAATATAGTTTATGTCAAAATAATTTTCTAATTTTAAAAATTAACCCTCATAATTTTAAAACTTTAAAAGTTTATGCAAATGATATAATAAGGTATCGACTTGAATTCTAGCTAGTGGATCTAGTATGGGAATATATTGTGAGCCCTGTCACTTGTCCGGCCGAATATTTTTTTCTTTGACCTAAATATTAATTTACTAATTACGACAAACAAAAGAGCCAGGAATTATAGAAAAAAAGATATAGCAAAATGCAAATAAAATACCTTTAACCAAGTCCTCCACAACAAACTTCGAAAAAAAAATCCTCCACAACAAATTAACATATATTTTATTCATACATATAAATATTTAATTACATCTACTTTTTTATTTTGAAGTTTGTTGAATTAATTAATTACTCTCTTTCTTTTCAAATTAGATGATAATATAAACATAATTTTTTTCAAATTAGATGCAAATTTTGACAAATTTAAGAAACATTAATTATGTTTTTCCATTATACCCTCACCACCTTCACCATCTTCACCGTTCATGTCTCCATGTACTCTTTCTCACCAATTTCACCATCTTCACCCACATATCTTTATGAGAATTTTTTAATCCATACAATCATAATTATATTAAAAAATAAATTAAAAAATATATTTTATTGATTTAAATAGAAATTCATTAAATTAACATCTAACTGGCACTATCTAAAGAATTTACAGTTACACAAAATAAAATATCCAACACTTGGCAAATGAACGAAACAACAAAAACGAGTTAGGTTTGAAAGAGGAGACAAATTGTACTCCTAATAAATAAGCCCACGAGTTCGGTTTATTCTTTGTTACTATTTATTTATGTATCAATCACACCAACTTTTGCCTAACAAAAATCATACCGACTTTCAATATTAGATGTTTTTGTTGTCATGAAATATAATATATATATATACTAAAAGAAAATTGATTAAAATCTGGAATCATCATCTATAAAAAAAGGTTCGCAGAGAGAGAGAGAGAGAGAGAGAGAGAGAGAGAGAGAGAGAGAGAGAGAGAGAGAGAGAGAGAGAGAGAGAGAGAGAGAGAGAGAGAGAGAGAGAGAGAGAAAGGTAATTAAATTTTGACAAATTATAGTCAAGTACTTGAAGTAGTACCTAGTACTCCTTCCATTTTATTGGATTTAATAATATTATATAATTAATTAGATATGATGGGAATATTTTGTTTAAAAAAAATATTTCTTAAAATATATATGATGTTTGGTTTAATTTGAAAAAATTTGAGAATTTTTTTAAAAAATATTCTCAATGCACATGATTAATTATATTATGCCATTAAAATTCAAACATCAAGTATTATGAAATAAAAATAGTATAATTTTTTAAATTCTGCTTTGGCTAATATACTCCGACTCTAATTACTATTGTTGCTAATTATTAGGAGTATTAACTAAAGTCTTCAAGAGTTGTATACTTTTAAAATGATAATACTAAAAATAAAAAAATTCCAAGTAGGCAAGTCTGCTTAGCCCTTTTATTGCAAAATAAAGAATTCGAACGTGTTTACGAGTAAAGGCTATTTCCAAAGGTACACCAAAATTTGGGATATTTTATGATATATATAAGATGAAATCATGGGTCATACCAATCAAATTATATTTTTTAAATTGCCAATCAAATTATTTCTATGAAGTTTTAATAAAAATGGTATAAAAAACCATTAAGAGAAAGAAAAAAGAGGGTATTTTTATATCATCCACTAATCGAAGTAATTGATTGTACAATCGAGCCTTTAAATTTTTTTAATAAAAAATTGACTAATTTGTGATGGTTAACATTTCATATATAATTATATAACTTTCAATTCAGCATTTAATCTATTTTTTATGAAAAAAAAAAAGAAATTTAAAAACATCTTTGAAAATAACATTTCCTACGCATGTCGATTAAATATATACTCGTACTCAAATTTAACTTACATATGTATATATATATATGGCTGGATTCTTTGCTTTTGCATACAGTTGTGACCGTCTTGTTTTAAACCCCTCTCTCCCTCTCTTTCTCTCTCTCTAAGAGTATATATTATTCAACCATGTCTGATACAGTTTTCAAGACAATCCTCGCCAGTGAAGCTCTTCAAGAGGTAATCAATCAGCTCACTTATTTATTTATACCCTTTTGTTTTGATCGGCTGCGTACGTGCTGGAGTAAACAGTTTTTTACACATACTCTTAATGAATTTTGATGTAAAATATAAAATACTAGTCCTTCCGCCTCGAATTAGTCTGTCGTTCTTGCGGTAGTAACATTTAGATGTAGTATAGACTTTAACTTTATCATTGAACTATATGATGTACGTGGGTAGTGATTATTTATTTATTTTTTCAATTTAAGTTATATATATAGCTATACAACTATATTATTTTCTTTCTTGGTCGTATTAGTACATATTTAATACTAGTGGATTTCCAAGGGAGCATGAACAATTGAAGGAGATCAGACAAGCTACGAACGAGAAATACGGCCAGTGGTACATTAATTCTTCACTTTAAAATAATTTAGTAATAGCTAACTTATTTTGTATGTGAATTTATATAATGTATAATAAATTTCAATATAAATATAAAATAAATTATATATTATATCCATATTATATTATTTATTTTTTCGGATTTATGAGTTCCCGGTTGATGAAGGGTTGTTTATATCTATGCTCCTGAAGTTGATGAATGCTAAAAGGATTTTGGAGATTGGGGTTTTCACCTGGTTATTCTCTTCTCACTTCTGCCCTTGCATTGCCTAACGATGGCCACGTACGTAATACTGAAATGATACTCGTTCCGTCTCTAATTATTTCGTCTACTTTTTTGTATTTTTACATAGAAAATGTGAAACGAGTAATTAGGAACGTTTTTTAATTAATTAAGAGAAAATTAATTGTTAAGTGATTACTATTAATTAGTTAATTTATTTCTTTCTAAATGCTAACAGATAACAGCAATAGATGTGGATGAAGAAGCATTTACATCAGTTGGTTTGCCGTCAATCAAGAAGGCTGGTGTTGACCATAAAATTAAATTCATCAAGTCGGAGGCTCTTCCAATCTTACAAGAAATGACCAACAATGATATATGTATATTCTATCTAATTTCTCTCTCCTATATACATGATAATAAATCTCAATAATTAGTTCATAGATAAGTAATTATAGTCTAATTTTCCTATGCAATTGATAGTATGATACGTATATTCAAAATTTCATCGATTGTATAGAAATATTGATCAGAACATTATTGATGATGATGCACAGGGGGAGCACGATGGTGAATTTGATTTCATATTTGTGGATGCTGATAAGCCAAATTATCACTTATATCATGAGGAATTGATAAAGCTTGTGAAGATCGGTGGTGTGATAGCATACGACAACACATTGTGGTATGGGACTGTCCTTATGACCAATTTCGACGACCTCTCCCCGGAGTATGTCAGGCTCAGCGCAATCGCCGTCATCGACTTGAACAAGAAGCTCGCCGCTGATCCTCGTATCGAGATTGCTCAGCTTTCCGTTGCCGATGGCATCACCTTGTGCAGACGTATTATATAATAAAATAAAAATTATTTTCAAGAAAAATAATACTAGCTACTATGACAGAAGCTCAATTAATTGTGATATTTTATATTTTAATTATTATGCTCAATAAGGTTTGGTACGAATGAAAATGTATTTGATTATACACGGTACGTACAGGTACTACTATGTTTAAAATTTACAGTGATCAGTCAAGATTGTTAATCCAATTGTAATTGATTGTTTCCTAATGACTGATTATAATTTCATGAGATTCTCAATCAATCAATCTCTCCTAATTAGAATTTTATGTGTTTGAAGTTTGGTTCATTGTGATTTGTGACCTTCCAATCTTTCAACAAGAACGGCGATGCTCTTCGTCACCTAATTACTTGTCATTAATCTTATATAATTTACATAGGTTAAATGATGAGATGGAATGAGAAGTATACATTATGTGCATTATGTTACTATCAGTACATTGACTTGATCATGTACTTGACTTAATTAGTTAATGTATGTAGACTAATTTAATAGTTATCAATTTAATTGTATTTCCTATTTGGGTTTTATTTCTGTTCTCCTCTCTTTAAATTAATTTTATTTTGTTTTTCATTATGATCAATTTCAAAGTTACAACTTGATCAGTACTTGAACTTTTTTTCTTAACCCTTGGAAGTTAATTTACTAGTTACAACTTAACTTATTTACGATTTCAAACATAACGACAACTGAGTATATCAATTTATTAGTCTAACACAAAACAACCAAACACAACCCCACCAACAACCCCAAACCCCCATCCCCCAACCTAAACCTCCTAACTTCAAAACAACATAAACCATACCCCCCAAACCTAAACACCCACCCCCCAACCACCCTACTAATACGCGGCCCTTCAATTTTTAGTAGATTTTGACTTGTAGGTTTCTGTCTGAGTATATAATTCTCGTAATCCAATTAAATAGATATATCAAAAAACCAAAACCCACTACCCACACAAACCCACAAACAAACAACACCAAAAAAACCAAAACACCCACCCCAAAAAAAAAACCACCATAAACAACACACACCCCCACATCAAATACAACCACCCCCCAATAAACAAACCAAACATCACACCAAAAAACACAAAACACCCCACCACCCAAACCCAAACCCCCCTTAATATATTTTTAAAAATATATTAATTATCAAAAGAGTAAATTCTGACAATACACGTGACAAAATATAATTCGTAAAAAAAAAAATAAATAACAACAAAAATACAAACCCAAAACCACACTATTCTCACCTTTTAATTTTAGTACCTCCATATAATTTATTTGTTAGATAAAGTAGGTGGAAAATACACCACACCCACCTCCCCCTCTGTTCCTTCCTTTTCTCCTTCTCTTTTCTATTCTTCTCCCCTTTCCCCCCCCCCCCCCCTCTTTATCTTTCCCTCTCCTCCCCCCCCCTCCCTCCCCCCTCCCCTTTCCCCCCTCTCCCCCCACCCCTCCCCTTTCTCTCCCCCCCTCTCCCTCCCCCTCCCCCCCCCCCCCCCCCCCCCCCCCCCTTTCCCCTTTCCCCCCCCCCAATATTTCCCCCCCCCCTTCCCCCTCCACCCCCCCCCTCCCCCCCCTTCCTTCCCCCCCCCCCCCCTCCCCCTCCTCCCTCCTCTCCTTCCCCCCCCCCTACCCCCTCTATTTCTCCCCCCTCCTCTCCCCCCCCCCCTCTTTTTTTCTTATTTCCTTATTTCTTTTTTCCTTCCTTTATCTTCCTCTCTCTCCCTTTTATCTCCCCCTCCTTTATCCCCCCCCTCTTTCCCCCCTCTTTTCTTTTTTTTCCCCTACCCCTTATTCCTTCCCTCCCTCCCATAACCCTTATTTTTTCTTATATATATTATTTTTTTTCATCATTTTTGTTGTGAATTAACAAAGCCACGACAAGCACTCGTTGGCTCTTTCTTCTTTTTATATATTTTCTAAAAAAAAACACATTTAACGTCTCGTTAGGTGACACGTTGGATTTTATGACGGCAGGCAGTAACGGGTATAAACAAAAATAAAGTTTGGGTAGTTAAACGTATGAACTGATAGTTCAGGTGGTAACATTGAAAATTGTTTACAAAGTTTAGGTACTGAACCGGTAAACCGTAAATCAAATAAAATAAAACAGTTCTAAATCTCTAATTAAATGATTTTCAAAAAGGGTATATACGGTATTTCATGGAAAAAGTGTATGACGCTTGCAGAAGAATCAATTAACCCCTTTGGCGGCCATTGTTGTTGAGCTCCGGTCTCTCCTCTATCTGTCTCTCGTATACTCGTCTGTGTATTCGTTATCGATCAACAATAGGGTAAGCTGAAGTCAAACTCTCAATGTATATTGCTGTTGAGCTTGCAAATTTGATCGTCTTTGTTCTAGAAACTTAATTTCAGTGAATGAATCTAAATCGTTAGTCATGACAAGCTCGAGGATATCTGGGATTTTGATTGGAAGCTTATATATATATTCTAACCCTAGCCCGCATTCCTTGTGAATCCATCCAAATTGAGTATCACTGTTTTTACTCTTTCGTTGGTTTCATGTAATGGTGCTTTTCGACAGTTTTAGATTCTGGGTTTTGCAGCACACTGTAGCATTTAAATTTGATTATCTTTGTGTATTGATCGAAAGTCGTTGCTTTGAGGTTTATGCTGTAGTATGTTCGAATTGGGGAAGATTGGTTCTTAGGGCTGCTTGTTAACTAGCATTTAATATTTTATTCTGTTGCTAACTGGGTTAACTGAATATATAGTGAATAGAGGATGTATGGAAGGACGGGTCTCGATCGGTTTAAGAAAGCTCAATCCTCGGAACCATTCTCAGTGTCCAACAAATCAGTTCCCAGAGCTGCTACAATCCAAACCGCGATTAATAGTTCTTCCTCCATTAACCATGGGGAAGCACAGAAGCCCACCACGGCTCAGGCTCAGCCGGTGACACAAACTGGAGGAGGACAATCACCTTGGCAGCCACCCGATTGGGCAATTGAGCCGAGGGCAGGAGTTCATTATCTTGACGTCTTGAAAGATGGCGAAGTCATCGGTCGTATTAATTTGGATAAGCGTCGGCATATCTTTGGGAGGCAGTTTCATATGTGTGATTTTGTGCTCGATCATCAATCAGTTTCGCGTCAGCATGCTGTAGTTGTTCCTCACAAGAATGGAAGGTTAGATTTTTATATTTATTGATTTGATCTGTGAATGTAAATTGCATCAGTTGCTTCTCGTGATCTTTGATGCTGAAACGTGATATCTTGAACAGCGTCTATGTGATTGATTTGGGATCGGCACATGGTACGTTCGTCTGCCAATGAGCGATTAACCAAAGACACTCCTGTTGAGTTGGAAGTTGGCCAATCCTTGCGGTTTGCTGCTTCGACACGAACTTATATTTTGCGAAAGAACAGTGCTGCTCTTTTCGCTCCGCCCTCCGCCACCCACAGAAATCGACATACCGCCACCTCCCGATCCTAGTGATGAAGAAGCTGTTGTGGCCTATAACACACTTCTGAACCGCTACGAGTCTAAACAAGTCAGATTTACTGTCACAATCCAAGAAATCTGATCCTGATGAAAGAGACGAAAACCAGCAGTTAGAAAGGCCAACGAAGAGAGTAAAGACACAAAGAGTAACCTTCCGGGATCAAGTTGGTGGGGAGCTGGTTGAAGTAGTCGGGACTTCGGATGGCGCGGATGTCGAAACAGAACCCTGGTCCTCTTGGTGTGAAAGAAGGAAGCCTCGTTGGAAAATACGAGTCCCTGGTACAGTCCACTGTAATACCTAAAGGAAAGGAACACATATCCTCAAAGGAAGATAATGGTTCACAGAAAGCGTGATGAACAAATTACAAGAGGTTTTAAATAAAGTGAAAAGCACTCCGAAGACTGGGATGTTTGATGATCTTTATGGAGAATCATTGTCTAGCAGTTTGGGTTCTTCTTGGGCATATTCTTCTAATAGTATTGCCGATAAAACAGCTTCTCCGAGAAAACATGTCCAAGGGATAGGTGGAGTTTTGTCGAGTGGAAATGCTGGAAATAACCTCACCTCTTATAATGATGATAACGATGACGATCTGTTTGGTGACTGCACAAAAATACTCACAAAAGTTTTTTTCTTTTTTTTGGGTTGTGGATTTCTAGCATTGAGAAGGTGATAGAAAATCGTAAGCAGGGACACTATTTCCTTTAAGTATGGGGATTTTGTTGTAAACTACCAGCATTGTCTGGATACTGTTTCCTTGATATTGTGTTATTTGGAAAACAACGGGGAAAACAGAAATGAAAAATAGTTGCAGGATAAGATTCCTTTGCTGATTCATGCTCGATTGTGTGTCTGTGACTTGTCCTTACTGCTCTAGTAACACTAATGTCAAGTTGAGACTTGGTGACTGGTGACAGAGTTCAGGTAATGGCCAGTAGGATTATCACTTTCTATACTCCATGTCTGATGGTGGAAACATATATGTCTCGAAATTGTAGGCATCCTTTATACTTCTCTTCTTGAATTCTTCAAATGTTGAATTGCTGTTCAAGTTGATTTGATACTCTTCAATCTAGGAATAATTAGCATGGTCATCATTGGATGAAGGCTAACATGCGACATGGTTATTTCGTCTGGGTTTTTTTACTGCTGGTTCTAGAAAAAATTACTTAAAAAATATTTTCCAAATCTGTTGGAGTGAGTTATAAATGTGATTAAAAAACATGCGACAGGTTTTCTGTGTTCGGCAACTGAGAAGGACAGACATGGAGGACCCAATATCTTCAGCGCAGATATTTAAAGCCCATGAAATAAGAGAAGCACTGAGTGTTTATTTTGTGTCTATAATACGTATTCGTCTTGTTTTCAAATATCTTCAAAATACGCTGATTTTTTACTAAAAATGACGGGAAAATACATCTTTTTTGCGTCTTGCTCCACTACAAACCACGATAACCTTCCTTTTTGCATTGTTAAGGATTCTTTAAAAAAGTTACTGCCAAAATACGTTAGGTTTTAGTTCATTCAATTAAACATAAAAAATAAACATTTACTCACTTAGATCCAAAATGAATGCAGAATTTTTGATCTAATTAAACATATAAAGTTTGTATCTATTTAGGACAGGAGGAAGTATTTAGGATTGAGGTAGTAGTATTCTGTATTAGGATTACAACGTTGACTACTCCCATTTTCATTTCCATGCCTCAATATATATACACCTTCCCTATTTGAACCTTGGTTGACATAAATGGCCCAATTTTTTCCTTACAGTTTTTTCATCACTTCCATCGAGTGCTTTGTCGACGGAGCATGCCTACGTACTACCAGTAGTCAAATCGATACATCAATCGTGGAAAAATCTAATTCTTGATTTGTTCATGTTTAATTTCCAGTCGGCCATTCCATGTTTATATATTTGATCATAACAGTGTGCTACGTTATTATCAACCAACTGTAGATTGCAAATTTAGTTGCTTCAGAATATTACTAACAAGGGAAAGACAAATTTTGCATCTATTGAAATGGAGTTGTGGTTCAATGTTATGTTTCTAATTCTAACCATAGATTGATGAGAAGACGAAACAAAATAAGAAAGTAGGCTATTATCTGAAAAAGAGGTAATGACTTCAAGGTCCCTAAACTTTTCAATAGTCTTGCAAATAGATCCCAAAACTAGCACTTTCATTCCCCTGAATCCTTAAACTTTAAATCCGTCCAGCATTTGGGTCCTTCTCACAATTAATGGCTGTTACTTGTGTACAGAGACTGAAGTCTTAGTTAACAGAACGTTAAGTTTACTTGTGGAAACGGATGTGGAAAATCATCACTTAACGGCTGGGTAACTTTGTAACGTTAGCGACTTAGCATGATGATCGTGTCTTCGTCAACTATGGTAATGACCTTGACCATCTTGTAATTCTAAGCTGTTAACTTATGATTTGTCACAACCAGTCTCCACGTGGAAACTTAACGGCCCGTTAAAAAGAGAGTCAACTAAAATAACGGCCGTTTGACTTCAAGGACCCAAATGTTGGACGGGACTAACGTCTAAGGATTCTGGTGGATAAAAGTGTAGTGTCGGGAGGCAAATGTTATCCTATGAAACGTTAGGGATCTGAAATGGCATTATCCTCATCTAAAAAGGGCTATTTTAGATACAATTATGAATTTCAATAATATTCCATGCATGAGGGAGTGTATATACCTATCACCAATAGTACCCTCCACCATGAGTTCCTCACCACCATCAATATTCTGGGATACATGCATGCATTACTTAAAATTAGTTGACTAAAGAATTTGTATTTTTGAGTTAAGATGCAACAAAATTCTACTAAGTAAACCGAGAGGAAGTAGTCAATGCACAACAAGTGTGACATACAGCTTCATATTGAACGAATCAAATCTTGAAGTACACATATCGTCTTAATAGTGCTTTTCAATCGATATACGAAAAGTACAAATCACATTTATTTGAATGGTCGAATAGAGCATATTCCTATCATCAAAAAAAAACAAAAAAATACAACATTTGCAGGTGCATAATGCATCCACGTCGGTGATTAAGAGCTTGATCATCCTAGCTAGCTTGCTCACTCCTCTCCAAGATTTTAAGAGACAATTCTCATCATATCATCAATGGCATGTGTCATTGTGTCAAGACATGATTGAGTACTATTTATGTAAGCTAGCTTTTTAATAATTAATTTAGGTTTGTGATGGGAATGGGAATGGGAAATGGGAGAAATTGAAGCCTTAACAGTAAACAAGTCGCATTCAAATTGGAAGAGATATATCAAAAAGTAATATTGGCCCCATCTTTTACTTTATTTTCTTAGCAAGTAATGGAAGTATGGAACATTACATTACAACAAAATGGTAATTGGGTGACCCTCCAAAAAAGAAAACGTTGGATGTAAATGACTCACGTGTGGAGATAAAATACCCCACACGCATGAGAATTGAAACATATTAAGAGATGATTGTCTGTGCTTAGCCTACAAAACCACCAACATAGGAGATCCCATCAGAGTGATATTGTAACAGAAGGAAAATGGACGACATAGGACAAGACACGTGGCCGACATGCAATATCACCTCGATCAAGGCTTTTAAATTGTAAGTCTAGAGACATGATGATATCGTTCCTCTACTAAAACATTTGTATGTAGTACTAATGTCCTATATCTACTTTAGAGCATGATGATCGTCGGAAGTTTTGGCTCATCTTTCGTTCGTTTTACGACTGGGACGGATGTAGACCAAAAATTCATTGGAGGCATTTTTAAAAATCTGTGTAAATTTAGGCACCTATATTCAAAATTAGAAAAGAAAATAGCCTAAAGTTGCAGCCATTGGAGATCGAAGCCATAAACATGTAGGATTGCAAAGCATATATGTTACCACTAGACCAAGCCAAATCAAATGAAATCGAGAGGAAAATAATTTATAGAAATTTATTTCAGTGGGGGGCATATGCCCCCATTATCCTCTAAACTAGATCCGTCTCTGCTCGTGGATGTTCTCTATTGCGATTCAGTGGAGATTCCTCTTCCGATTGGATCCTCGATTTTATTAGTATCATTTTGTAATCTTTATCCTCTAATTTAAATGGAATTTTTTCCTAATTTCAACTAGATATGATTGTTGTTTCAAATTCATATGAGTTAAAGTCCTGATAATTCTTTATTTAGTCATTTATCTTTCTATTGACTCGATTTTTAACTTATAATCTTTTATACCTATACCTATATACCACATTGAAAATTTGGTATCGACGAAGGTAGTATTACATTACAGCATGCAAAGAAGACGATCGAGAAGATATCATACTATTTACCATATTTTTGAGAGTTATACCATTTACCATATAGTATAGCAAAGATAATGGGGAGAAATATGATTAGGAATGCAACACTTTATCATTCTTCATTTAGTTGGACACACTCATAATATTTTGGAATAATTATTTTATATACTAATTTTAGTGATTTATGCATGAGATTTTAAAGAAAAATAAGGAGTATTGTTGATAACTTAAAAAAGAATAAAAATATGGTAGTTGATATATAGTTGATGTACGTTTCCTCTCTCCATCACTCCCAACATCGACGAATTACATCATGAATAAGCATTATTTTAATGATTAAAGTTTCGATCCATTTCGATATAAAATGATGAATGTTTAAAAAATAAATTTTAGATGGATAGATCCCTCAAATTTCTTTAAAAAATTAACGATGATTAATAAAAATTTCGAATTTAAAATATATTTAGCCATTTTGTTTAATACATGCACAATTTTAATCTCAGAATTAAATTAAAAGGGCCACTTTAATTAATGTACATTAAAGGGGAGAGACAGCAATCTCTCAATCAAAATTTCCATCCTCCCACTTGCCTTTGCATGCTTTTTATGATTTCAATCATAGAGCACCAATTTCTTCAACTATACCCCTCTCTGTTGTGTTTTTTTTTTTTTTTTTCCTTCTTTTCGTCAACCTCATATACAACTCTAAAAGTTTCAGTCGATCATTTCGTACGCTAATAGTTGGAATGAAAGAGTCTACATTGTCGAAGTCGAAAGATTTAAAAATATACAATTATCTTTGATGATTCTCTTCTTTCTCAATTCAAGCAGTATATCATAATTAATTGATATGCTTTTGTTGCATTGCCATGTTGACTAATCCCAACCAACTAAACACCATCTCTCTCTCGTTCACTTCCTTCTCTAAATTTTTTTCTTTTGCGTTTAGTTGGTGTGTCAGTCTCTAATTCCTGCTTCTGTAATTTGTTTATAAGCCAAAACCCACAAACCCTCTCTCTCTCTCTCTCTCTCTATCACTCTCTCTCGGAGTCTCTGTTTCATGCATGAAGCAATTAAGACATCCTTTTCGAGTGGCATGTATTGCAAACCTTACGTTCATTTCAAACGCAAATGCGTACATACCATGTGCTTGATTAATTGCCTAGCTTGGAGTTTGGACCAGGCAACATATAAAGTTTGCAGCTTTAAATTCCACTTGTTGATTAATGGTGGTGCTTTGCATTTGAATTGAAGAAATCAAACCAACTCCGAGCTCTTCTTCTGGTATGTCGAAAATTTCCTGATATGCTATGTATATATTGGAACTTCTACTTGACTTGTTTTGATTGCTCCCACTGAAAATATGCAGTAAAAGCTCATGCTGCTTTTGTCTTTCTGTTATATATTTTACACTGTACATGTATAGATTCTGCATCTTTTTTCTGCTTTTATATATAGTAGTTAACTAATTAATTTAAAGTTGCAGTCTTTTTCATTATAAAATTCCAATGGAATATGGACAAGAATTGTAGAAATTTAAAGAAAAGCTCTGTACCAGAACCCCTTTATCTATCTTGATAAAAGTGAATAGTAACATAAGCAGCTAAAACCCATAGACACAACCACTGAGTTATTGTCATCAATATATCTTTCTGGTGGTATATTATTATTATTGAGCTAATGACTGCTGACACAAAATTAGCCTCTTGTATTTTAGAGTTGGGGATCTAGCTAGCATCTGGGACATCCAGTAAAGCTACTTTCAGATGTGGCCCTTTTTCATTTTATTTATTTTACAGTAATAATATAAAGCCCTTTCCTTTTTATATGGATGCTGAAATGTTTTACCGGCCAGCTCCAATTTGAAGCCATAGCTCTAGAAATTAGCTCTCTTGATGATCTAAATTACCAGCATTTGGCTGTGAAAGTAGAGACCACAAGGTAGTTTTGAACCAATCAAATGTGTATTGGTGATAAGGCACTATGGACCAAAATCACACTATCTTTGGGACCAATTGCAAAAATAACAGTACAATTTACTCTTTATTGAATGAAAGGGTCCTCTTGCTTTTTTTTTTCTTTTTTTTTTTTTCCTTTTAACATTTTACTCATAATTCACTCACGAGTGAATGATCGTCTCCTCTCAGTATGTACTGCTGGCAATTTCTATTGTCAAAGCTTGTAATTGACAGTTACGTAAGCTTAAACCTTGGCCACTTGTTTTATATATCGATCGAACTTTAATCTCTCTTTCTTTTTATGCAACTTTAATCTATTGACTTTGGACCAAAAAATTATCAAAATGTTTTTGGGGATGGCTGCATTGCATGCTTTTGATTTTTACTTTCGTTAATTATTATGTTTGACAGTAACGTCACATAATGAAAAATTATTGTGTTTGTGTTTCACATGTATAATCCTTTCTACAATTAATTATAGATTTAGTTTTGAATTTCACTTTCTTAATTACATCTTTACAGGCATGTAATTAATTAGTTTCATTTCACCAACCTTTTTGTTTTGGTGCTGCAATCTTTTATGTTATCATTTTCTGAGACATCAAACATGATAAGTTGACAAATATTATCAAAGACATGCTCATGCTTTTTTCTTAATCTCTTATTATAATTTAATTAGAAAGATCTCATTAACAAAAAATAAAGAGGAAAGTTTATTTGTGTATCTTGTCTTACTTCTTTTAGCCTCAGATTCACAAAGTTTATTTGAACTATTTAAGGTATGTGCGTATTATAGTCCTCCCTTTTTGGATATTTTTTAATCCAGGACCATTGATGATGCATCAACAGATATTAGAGGAGAATGGTGTCTTGATTACTCTAGTGTTAATAGGAAACAAGGAATAGTTTATTTCTTTATTTTGTTTTATTACCCTATTGGGAAGGTTAACATCCTTATCTTAAAGTTAGAGAATTTGATTTTTATGTTTTGCAGATAAGTTGAAAAGCTGGTTATTTCATTCAAAGTCTCTTTCTCTATCTCCAACAAACCTCAGAAGGTTGTATCATAAGCTAGCCAATAAGCTTCCATTTCTCTTCATCTTAAAATCTTAATCTTTTACCAACACTTTCCTACATATCAAGAGTTCTTTCCTGATCGTGGTTTAGAAATTCCAGGTCCACAATTGAAAAAGGTTTCTAGTTTCTCCTTCCCTGCTAAGTGCAAAATTGACATCTCAGAGGTAGTCACAGGTATTCATTTTTAATCAATCTGAATTAATGAATGAATGGCTGCTACATGTCTTTTTCTTTCCTTGGAGCTTTCTTCTTGTACTTGGAACCATGAATCAAACATCTGTTCATGGTTTAGAACTGTTAACATAGTTAATCAGTGTGAGAGCCATCAATGAATGGTGCTCAACCACTTGATTAACTTTAATGGAACATGCCAAAGTTAATAGAGACAAAACCTAGCATGGCTTCTAGCAATACTCACTCTCTGACTCTAAGAAGAAAAGTCTGCTGTTACTTCTTCAATAGTCTTCTGGGGTCTTCACTCTTGCCACTGTATAACGGAACTATATCCAATAAAAATAGAGGTTGATTTTTTTTCCTTATCATTTTTTTGCAGTGAAGATTTCCTTGTTCCATATTATAAAGAGCTTTAAGGATATATTCTGCAAGACATCAGTAGATGATGTAAAAGCTTTTGTTTCGGAAAAGGTATGGCAGAGGCCCCTCTCCCGGTTTTACATAAGCAATGCCCTGAATTACAGATCAAATGTCATCCGTGCTCTTAATCTTCTTATTCTTCCTCTATTCTTTTACTTGACATGCTGATGATTGCAATTAACAGTTTCCACATCTTCATCATGAATTGCTGCTGTAACCTGGTTAGTGAATTAAGATGAACCTTTAATTGCAAAGTTTTGTCCTAGAAAGAAAGTCTCTTTTGCTTCTTTTCAAGGACTATGATTTGATTTTTCTCTTCTCTTCCTTTTCTTTTGGCATCATTGATTACAAGATATTCTATGATTTGGTTTTCTATTTAGGTCCACCCATTCTCCCCCCCCCCCCCCCCCCCCCCATATCAACAAAACATGTACAATTTCTGCAGATAATAGGAAGACACTTTATCTCATTACCTGAACCCTGGAGAGTTATTAATAACCTTTTCTTTTGCAATGATTCTGAGATGTTGTCCAGATTTGTTTTAAAGGTACTTCCCATCTATTTCAGAAGATTTGCTGGTATGATATCAATTATGCAGAATCATTCAGCAATTTTTACCCATAGCAATCTTGGTTTAGCTTCCCAAATTCATCAAATGGCTTCTATGTTATTTCCCTAGAATGCCAGTGAATAAATGAGAATTTATTAGAAAGATTTGCCTGTTACAACACTTGCTTGTTTTTCTTTCAGCCTAAATCCTATTGAATTAGGACCAGTTTCTCTTTTACCCAAGAAGAAAAAAATGAAGTTTATGAGAGTAGGAACTGAAGCCAGACAGCTTCCGCACAGAAGAGGCTACCAGGTAAAGTCAAGCTGTTGTTGAATTTTGTAAACTGTACATACGATATATAAATTTTAATTCGACCTGTTATGATGGTGCAGAACTGTTAGTTCCGATATTCCAAGCGACCTTGTCATACGTATTAACAGCATCCAACCTATCTTCTCCACAAAGTACGAGTTGATAACATAATTCCTACTTTGAGGTGAGTTGAATCTTAGCTAGAATTGTACTATTCTTCTTAGCTGCAGTTTCCAGTTATTCCAAAATGTGGGTTCCTGCAACGTTTTTGCAATGATCCTGACGATTCTAGCGCGGTCTCAATAGATCTTCACGACATCCCAGGAGGCGAAGATGGATTTGAACTCTGTGCGAAATTTTGCTATCGGAATAACAATCAATCTCAGCGCACATAACTTCGTCCCTGCATTTTGTGCCGCTAAATACACTCCGAATGTCTGAATCAGTCGACAGGGAAACCTCCTCTCGAAACTGGATGCTTTCTTCAGTTCCTGCATTCTAGAAGGTTGGAAGGATTCCATTGTCGCGCTACAAAGCACAGTAAAATTGCCCGAGTGGGCTGAGAATCTCGGAATCAGTAGAAGATGCATCGATTCGGTCGTCGAAAGATTCTTATCCCCCCGGCGAAGGTCACGTGGTCGTACACTTATACCAGGGCAGGTTACGACAGAAAACACCAGGCTGTCCCTAGAGATTGGTGGACTGAGGACATATCTGACCTCGACATAGACTCTATTCCGATGTGTAATCCTGGCCGTCAGATCAACATTTCTACTGCCATCAGCATTGATCGGTGAAGCATTGCATGTTTACGCTTGTCGTTGGCTACCTGATACGACGAAGACTATACACACAACAGGGAGCTCCGCATCACAAACTAATAACCATATTGAAAAGATCGACAGATTCTTGAAACAATTGTGAGCTTGATTCCGGCAGATCGAGGATCGGTTTCAGTTGGCTTCTTGTTAAGACTCTTAAGTATAGCAAACTTTGTAGGAGCATCTACAGTGACCAAGACAGACTTATTAAGGAGAAGTGGTCAACAACTTGAGGAGGCAACTGTTAATGATCTCACATTTCCTTCACATTCTTCATCATCTCATGATCATCAGGAATATTACGATATTGACTTGGTTGCTGCAGTGTTAGAAAACTACATGATATTATGGAGAAGACATTATTCGGAATCTGCTGAAAGCAGTCAGCTAGTGAAATCGATTCAGAAAATGGGTAAGCTGATCGATTCTTATCTTCAACTCATCGCCAAGGACGTGAACATGCCAGTGTCAAAGTTAGTATCTCTAGCCGAAGCTCTGCCTGACATTGGCCGCAAAGACCATAATACCCTTTACAAGGCAATCAACACCTATCTCAAGGTAATGAATGAGCAACTTCACCTACATCTTTTTCTCAGTCCCTGTGTTTTGGGAGAAAATCGATATTTTGGTCCTTAATTTTCAAGCAATCATTCTTATTTTTTGTTTTGTGTTGCAGGAGCATCCAGATATAAGCAAAGCAGAGAGGAAGCGACTGTGCAGGATTCTAGACTGTCAAAAACTGTCTCAAGAGTTGAGGTCTCATGCAGTTAAGAACGAAAGACTGCCATTGAGAACAGTTGTGCAAGTTCTCTTCTTTGACCAAGAAAGCAGTGCTGGCGGCGACAATTCCAGCACAACAAGAAATAAGAGGAAAGCAGATATCTTCTTCAGCACGGGGACCCACCTGATATAAGTAAGCTACAATTGGGCCCTGATGATCAATCCAGTAGAGTAGGAAACAAAAGTTTTGGTCGCGAAATGAGTCTGAAAGAGAAATCAGAGAAGAACCGACAGGAAAATGGTTGGCGAGGTAGATTCTAAAGAAAGTAAGCTGGAAACAAAGAATTCCTTTGGTCAAAAGGGGAAGTGGATCGGATCAAAGCCGAGATAAAGGTAGAGACAGATGACAATATCCATAACGAAATGGGAGATGGAAGCAGACTTGCAGATTACTGATTTTTCTCTGTTAGGAAATGTTGAATCATTCTAAAAAACTACTGTAGTTAATTTCTCGAGCTCTTTTAGTTTTCTCCATTTGTTCATTCAGTATAGAATTTTACACTTTTCTATCTCTAGAAAAGAAAAAAAAATGTAATAACAGGTGATCTCTCTGAAGGGGGAAGATCATATATTCATAACCATGCAAATGCATTTATTAGTTTCTAAGAATTCATTTTTCATAGTGATTAAAATTCTTCTATGAGTCTTATTTCATGGTCGATCCCTAAAATATCTCAAAAATTATACATGTATCCTTAAACTAACATGTATATGTAGGTAGGTCTCTAAACTCTGGATCCATCTGACATCATTTTCAAGGATCAATAATACAGAGGACATGTGTATGCTATTATTTAGTTGAAGGATCCATCTGTGACTTGTAACATAAGTTAAGGACCTGTGGTACAAATCGCTACTCTCTTACTGTAAAAGTGTGAGTTTTCAACAGTTTTAACCTAACGTAAACCTCGGACAGTGTGCCAGAGCAACTCTGTCCACCAAATCAAACTTACATTTCAAGGACTTTCCTTTTTCATTAAAAAAATAAATTAATTTTAACAAATGGATCTGCTCGTTATTTGCAAAATGAAATCTACCATCATCGTCTCCATTGTAATTTGTCACTCTGCAACTGGTGTAAGTTAATTTTAATCAATCATTCATTATCTGCCTAATCAAGAAAATCTTAGACACACGAACACTCTTTCTTTCTATAAACAACAAAAATTAATCTGAATAGGGAGTGGACAAAACAAAGAGAAGAGTATCAAACACACAAAACACGCAAATATGCAATTCAAAATCTGATTTTTCTAAAGGTGACTCCTTTGTTTTTGAAGTACTATCTTTCGATTCAAAGTCATCACTGGATTTTGATATCTGGGTATTCATTGTTTTCGTATAAAGTTTTGATCTTTGATGTTGGGTTCGTGGGATCTATTCTTGGTTGTTTTGGGAATTCATTGATTGGCTGGGTTTTGAATTAGGAATAAATTATTTGCAATTGCCTGCCCAGAAAGCCATAGCAAACTGTTATTTTATACGTAGGCTGCTCAATGATGTAATATTTCTTTCCTTTTTTGGGGTTATGTATCGACAAACTTCTAAGGATCAGAAGTTCTGTCGTTGGCAGCATTATTAGATACCTATTCAGTTTATTTTGGAAAGATGAAGAATAAAGGACTGACCTTTACACGATTCTAATTTTTCTTTATCGTCTTTTACTTGACTAACTTCATTTGACATGCTTGTTAGTTTTGAAATGGATATTGGCTAATCAGTCTCTTACAGGCATATGGATGCTTATTGTGAATTCTGTAAGCATGAGTTTTCGGTTACCTTTGCATGTAGGTATGGATGGTTTTGACTTCCAGGAAAAGATCATGGTACATTGCCTAGACGGATTCAAGCATTTGTGTGCCACTGTTGTAAATTGCTGCGATGCCGATATTTGTAGGCAACCAAGGGGTCTGGATGACCCAGAAATTCTTGCACGTGAGACAGTCTGTATGTTACCAATCCTATGTTTTCTACAATATGATTTCTAGGAAAACTAATAGAAAGGCATTGGCTTTTGGCCTTCCTTTGTTTTGTTGTTGATAGTGTCAAGAAACAACTGGAGAATGCTAAGGTCTTACCATTGATTTTTATTTTTAAATGCAGTTAGCGTAAGTGAGATTGAAGCACTATATGAACTTTTTAAGAAGATCAGCAGTGCTGTAGTTGATGATGGATTGATCAACAAGGTAAAACAGCTTCTATTACCTTGCAACATTTAGATGTGGGATTTTATTTATTTAGTTATTTATTTATTATGTGAATATTACCTTGCACTGCAGGAAGAATTTCAGCTGGCCTTATTCAAGACAAACAAAAGGAGAGTTTGTTTGCTGATCGGGTATTCCTCTTATCTGCATTATTCATCGTATCCTTTTAATTTTACCTTATGATTTGATTGGCATGGTTTCATGTATGATATCATGTGTACTACTTGCCTTTGTAGTGCTAGCATGCATAGTGTAACTAGAGTTCCCAAATTCTTCAGGTGTTTGATCTATTTGACACCAAGCACAATGGGATATTAGATTTTGAGGAATTTGCTCGTTCTCTTTCTGTTTTTCACCCAAATGCATCTCTCGATGACAAGATTGATTGTAAGATCCATTCCTCTTTACAATCCTTCTGAATCATTTCTTCTTATCTTCACAATTTATGTACTCTTCATTCTTTCTTTCGAAATATATGATTCTGAACCTTCCCTGCTGCAGTTTCTTTCCAGCTATATGATCTAAAACAACAAGGGTTCATTGAGAGACAGGAGGTAAGTTTGTTGCGTCTTTGTCAATTGAGAAACATGCGCCAGCTGAGATTGCAAATTATGCTAATGTCTTTTATTTCAAAAACCATTTCTGAATTTATTCTTGAACTGGACCCAACATTTTTGGGGAAA
>JANIEQ010000655.1:0-11980 GCA_024708375.1 Oxalis stricta | reverse complement strand
AATTTAAGATTTCCTAGAGGTGTCAGACAGATTGAAGAAAGAAAAAATCAATTTCTTATCTTCTCTCCCTCTCGTCTCCTTCATTCCAGAATGAAAAATCAATTGATTGTGCATTCAATAGCACCTGGGTAACTTCCATAGCCATATTTAATCTGAAGAAAAATCAACCTAGTATATTAGATCAACCACATATTTCCATATCTAGCACAATACATCCAAAGTCAATCATAAGAAAGCTAATAAGGTCAAACCACGTGCTTCCACAAACAATAACAACCCTAACATTCAAACTCGACTTCGCACATTCTATAATCAGAGATGTTCTCGAGCTCCAATAGATAAAATCTTATACCTGGAGTTTAGATTGTACAAGTCCTTCGGCATATAGCCTTCTGGGGACACAGATTCAGTTGGAGGAGGTAGCCAAATCACGGTAAATCCGAGTGAAGACAACTGTTGAGCCTTCTCTTTTAACTCCATGTACCATCTTCCAGATTTATGCGACTCCCAGTTAAACCCTTGGCAAAGGATTTCAAATCCTGTGCCTGTTCCAGAGCTGATTTTAACAGTAGGTTCTGCTGCCTCAGATTCCTCATCAAGTTCCATGAGTTCTTCCTCGAGAAAATGTAGGAATAGAGGTTCTGAATATACTATATGCTTCAGCAGCCAGCTTTTCAATTTCTTGAAGAATTTCTTCCTGGTCTGCTTTTGTTTTTGTCTTATGCCCCTTCTCAGAGGAAATGCCACTCACCAAGTTCCGGATCTCGGTAACAATTCCATCAGTGTATGACAATTGAGAAACAATTTGACTTACGTCAATAGTTTTTCCAGAGATCTGTGCATCTTCAGATGAACTCTGCCTGGAATCAGCGTCACTTGAGAGAGGAATGTAGAAATCACTATTTCCCACATTTTTTATCCAAGTATTTCCATTTAACTTGAAAACAAAGAGAAAGCCTTCAAGTTCTTCATTCAAAGTAAATGAAGCTGAACTTCCACTTCCTCCTTTTTTGGCTACCGAGGTTACAGATCAGCAAAGAAAACAGATGTGACAGGTTAGAGATATTGAGATCAGAAAGGAAAACAACACAACTGTATGGAGAACGAAAGAAAGGAAACCAGTTTTCAGTTTCAGTGTAGGAAACGACGGAAAATAAGCAAAGAGAACCAAGAATCTGCAGACAATTTCAAGCTTTATGAACTGCAACTCTATTTAAACACAAGTATAAGCTTGTGCTGTTTTTATGGTAGATTGGACATATATTATTCACATACCTGTAACAAAGTCTGCAAAGCCTTGCTTCTGAATGTAGTTGCTTCCGGTGGATATGGGGCAGCTGGAATTTCCCATCTTTTACCATTATCTCTGCAGACGCCCCAGTGAACAATGACATCTCCAGGAAGATCGGTTTCTAAATGTATGAGGTTCTTAGCTGTCTCCGGACACTTCCTAACTGAAACAGTCACCGAGTTTTCATAGGAAACCTCTTTTGCAATGGTTAGCTCTTCATAGAATCCTTCAAGACACTTCTTTTCTTGTTCTGGTTCAACAGAAGCATTGCTGCTATCCTTACTAGAGTTCGACATTTCTGGCGTATGGAGCATGTTAGATAGCTGTCCCAAAGGCCCTAGGAACGACACAAAAATAAATGAGATCAGTCATCTTATGATGATGCTAAAATATACCAAGAGAAAGTAATCAGCAACAAAAAAATACACAAAGGAATAATCAACCCAGTATATTAGACAAATCAATAACCATTCACTACTATAGCAACAATCAACATTACACCTTTGCAGTGTTCTTCCCTCAGCTTTCTCGGTAAGACGTTTGAGAATTGAAATCCCAAATGCTAGTGTCTTCCAGTCCCAGTCTTTGCTCGGGCAATGATATCTCTACCTTCAAGAGCCGGCACCAATACAACTCTCTAATAATTTTAAAAAACAAAAAACCTTTAATATCTATCCAAACTACTTACTACATAGATAAGCTTATAATAAAGAGAATCTAAATTAAATTCAAAATTGGAGACACATTGGCATACCTGAATGGGAAAGAGATGGGTAATCCCAAACTTTTCGAGAACATCGACAAGTCGTTGAGGCAGACCCAATTTAGATACGGCAAGCTTGTCTTTATCAGCAACAGAAGCAGGCTGAGAGAAGGAGCAGACCATCGTCATCACTTTCATCACCAAGGCTGCTACCTTTAGAAAAGTCACCGGGTCCCTTTAAGAAGTTTCCTCACTGAGAAGAGACAGGTTGGGTGTGGCAATAGCACAAGAATACGACTCCTACGTTGCTTTTGTTTCAAACTGAGAAATATGTAGTTGATCTAGTATATTGGGTTGATTTTTCTTCAGATTAAATATGCCTATGGAAGTTACCCAGGTGCAATTGAATGCACAATATTTTTCATTCTAGAATGAAGTACACGTCAGGGAGAAGATAAAGAAATTGATTTTTCTTTCTTCGATTTCGGTTCGATTTAATTTCGGTTCAATTTAATTTCACGATATCTTAAATCGATATAATAAAATCGATATAATAAAATTTAGGTGAGCTTTTCTTTACGTAATCAACATGTATCACGTTATAATTGGTTGTAAGTGTCAGATTCGGTAAAATTAACGTCAATTAGGATCGAGAGGCAAAAGAAGTTTAAAAATAAATAGCGTTGAAATCAAAAAGTGAATTTTATATTTGAAGGAATAAGCAGATTCGTAAATATTTGAAGCTAAAATTTATTTTTAGCCTTTTATTAAAGAACTCTAGTGCAGCTATATAATTACTATTCGTTAAATCTGTTAATTGCAATTGTTTTTTACATTATATTAAAAAAAATTACATTTAATTAATATTAATAAATATATATTTCTTTTTAAATATATTTAAAAAAATTAAAAATTATGTATTAATAGATAAAGGATTATTCATTTAGAGTTTCATGAAAAACAAGAAAAATATATAATATTCTTTTCCATTGAAATTTAGTTAAAAATCATAATGGGATGTTGGAGTGACTCGATGTAGAATAAATTTTTAAGAAAAATATTTAGCCGCTCTTGAAGGATATCGCGTCTCACTTTTATGATACGCGTCGATTTTTAATTCGTCTATGTGTCGGTTTATGTCGTTTAAAATTGCATCTACGTCCATCAAATTTTGGCATGTGTCATATTACCTGATTCATCCATGTACATCAGAAATGTCACGTAAGATCAATCGGCCTTATCCAGGAACCCGGGTCCGAGTCAAATTTTGACGGGCCTGGATTTGATCGAGGCTGAGTGTGGGTCGGGTCAAGGTCGACCTAGACCACTTGATCATGTCTATTCGTAAAGAAATTTATTTTAGCACGCTTGAAATATCGTTTTATGAAATTGGTGCGTATTTGAGTTTTTTTTTTTTTATCTTACCTCATATTTATTTGAATAAAAATTCTATTTTAAATAATTATTTATAACATTAAATAATAAATAATAAATAAATATGTAATTTTTTCAATCATTAATTATTTTTTTAAGATTCGCATCTCATTTTTTTTCCGTCCGGATATTATATTGGTGATGCTGATTCTGGGATTTGGCTAAATTAGACCGAACCGAAACCTCAAATCGGACAGAAATAAAATTGAACCAAACATCTAGGTTTTACATTTGGAAAAATTTAAAAGAAATGGTTCGTTTGTACAGTAATTTGCTTCCTCAATCATATCATTCATATACTCGCTCGCCCGGTTGCGCTCTCTCTGTATTCTACTTTTTCTTCATATCAGCTCAGTTGAAAAGGAATTCCTCCCTCGTATTATTCTGGACTGAAACCCTCCTCATTGGTCCATTGATCGCCAAGCCAGCCACCATCGTTAATAGCTTAGCTGCTCGAAACAAGGACGCGTATCGATTATGTCACCTAAGGATGCCTGGTAAACTCTCCGTTTCCATTTATTGTTCTTAAGGTTGCCTGATTTCAGTTTTGACCTCCTTTCGTTATTCAGACAGATTGTCAATCTTTTGTTTTGTTAATGCATTCCATGGTAAAAGCGTCATTTTTTACCCCCAATCTGTTATTTTGATGAATAGGCATACTGGATTCTCTGGTAAACTTAAAATACACTTGGTTTTGTGGTTAAAAATGAAGGGACACATAACTAGCTAGTTTAGTAGCTTGTGGATTAGTTCCATTGATTTGTAGCCAGCGAAGTTCAAATGTCCATATTATAGGAGTATAAAGAGTGTTGCCTTACTCTATCATGCATAAATGTTCAAAACTGAAAACGTGGTGAATCACATTATAGCATAACTCATAACTCTCCAATTCTCAGCAAAGTTTTGCCACAAGCAGAAAAGAGCGAGACGAGAAAGATGAAAAGGAAGAGACAGAAGAAAGCAGAATAGAATAATCCTAAATTTTATCCCAAACATAACGCTGCTGCTGCAGCTGCTAATGTCAATGTGGCTGAAGCAACAAGGATTCGCATTTCCAATCTTATTGATGAATTCCTTGCTACTGGAGATGAAGGTAATCAATTTACTTTTCTTCAAGTTTGAGACAGTTATTAGCTCTACTCTCTTTCTTTGATGTTGTTTTTTTCATCTGGTTTAGCTATGCTTATCTGAACCAATTGCACCATTCCAAAATTTCCTTTTATATTTGTTTTTCATCCATACTGCAAATATTAGTTCATAGCTACAATTATCAATAGTATATCAATGCTGTTTCTTTTGTGCATAATCTTGCACTTGATGCTTGTTTCTTTCACAAGATATTGGGTAATTCAAGTCTGATGTTGTTGATTCTTAGTTTAGTATATTCCCCTGAGTTCTCACAATTGTTGTGGGTTTTGGTTTCTCAGATATTCGCAAAAATTGCAGGACATCAAATATAAGTCTGTCTTAATTGTGTATGAGAGATTTGGAATCTTGGATGACATGTTAATGTCAGTCTCACATTTACTGTACTTGATGAGAAACTTCTTTTGATAAATTGAATTTCTGATGTTGCATGCAGTGTATACATTTGAAGCAAACCTATCAAACAAAGAACGTGCCGTAGTGCATGAAGTGTGCAAGAAAAAAGGGTTGAAGTCCAAAAGTTCTGGGTGAGCTTTCTTTGTTATCGTTTTCTTTCCTTTCTTTTTCCAGACAAATATGAGTTTTAATTGATAGGCTGATGATTGCATATGAAGCTATGAATAAATATAGTTGGTGAATGTTGCAAGCCTGCAAGATTATTATTTTTATATAATACATGTTGTTTTTGTGTATTCTATCAAAAACTATCTTTGACTGCTTATATAAACTTCTGCAGACATGGCAACCAACGATGTGTTTCAGTTTTTAAAAGCAAAACCAATGAAACCCAGAAGGGGGGTGGAAAATTCTTCTATGCTTGACATTTTCAGGAGCATCAAAAGCAGTAATGCAGGACTTGTTTACGCACTATCCACCTGATGAAGGCGAGCTTGGAGAAAAATCATTTGATAACTATAAAGGAAGAGAGACAGGAAACGAGAAGGGGAGATGAAATCTTCTGCAAACCTACAATGGGCAAGCGTAGAGATTGCAAAGAAGGTGGAGTGTTTTACATTCAAGAATAAAGAGCAGCAAAAGCTTGGGGCAGAGTTAGCTATCTATGTATATTCTAGATCAGATGCTCAACCATTGTTATAATTTAATTCCAATGAGTTCCATTTGTTACCGTGTTCTCTGTTCTCTTTTCTTTTAAACTACTTGATCAGCAACTAAGTTGTGAGATTTTATTATTCTGGTATCTACAGATTATTGATAAGAGGTCTAAGCTCCCAATTGCATCCTTCAAGGATGAAATTACCTCAACAATTGACTCTCACCAGGTACTCTACTGTCTAACACCCTATCTATTTTCAATTTTATTTGATTTGGTCCTCGATTTTTGGAGTGTACACATGGCAAGGCACATCTTATGTTGAACATTTCGTATCAAGTGTGATGATAAATAAGCATTTATGGGCTAAATAATTAGTCTTGCTCCGCCTCAGTATCTGAATACATGATGTTTTGATTCTTGTGGCATGTGTAATTTACACTTGCCACAAAACTCAAAACATCATGTATTTTGGAGACGGAGGGGAGTCTATTTAGCCCTTTCTGGTTAGAGTTTTGCAGAACTTCTAGGAGTGAACAGTTTCCCATTTTTTGTCAGGTTGTTCTCGTTTCTGGTGAGACTGGGTGTGGAAAGACAACACAGGTTACCGACTTTTTTCTCTGACTTTTTTATGATACATTGTATTGCAACATGACAAAGTATTGATTTTGAAAAGATGCCTTTTATAAGCATGTAGTGTTCTCGGTTTCTGGTGCATTTATGGATGATAAACTTTTTGTAACTAAATCAGTGATGATTTTGTGTTTCAAACTTTGTGGCAGCTAGTTGAGTACTTACTATAAAGTTGATTCAAATTCCATGCAGTGGACTTGCTCTATACGGCTGGATTAGATTTGAACTAGAGGTCATGATGAACTTAGAAATGACAAAGTACATATCAATGTGATTGTGTTCATGTAATTGTTGCTTGATTTAGTCCCTCGATGAACTTATCTACTAGGTTTACGATGACCTAGTTGCTACGCATATTTTTAACAATCCCAATAGCCAGTAGAACATACTGATAAAGAGATCAGTGTTTATGTGTGGTATTGGATTAAGTGATAACGTCAAACCCTCTAAGTCAGCAATTTGGTTGCATCCACTAGTATTTGACTCTATTTTAAATTCTCGAGGCACTTGCCTCATCGAGGCGAATGCTGTTGCAACTACTTTCCTGTGAAGAAGCAAATTTCCTTTAACATAATTTCTTTGTGATATCTCTACAAATAAATGGTCAGGTACCACAATATATTTTGGACTATATGTGGGGTAAGGGTGAGTCATGTAAGATAGTATGTACTCAACCCCGTCGTATATCAGCAACATCAGGTGCTTGAAGACCCATTATTTTTATTTTTCTTACTGATTTACCGATTCTAAATTTTAAAAGATATCTTACCCTTTCTCCTGCTTGTATGTATAGTTTCCGAGAGGATTGCTTATGAAAGAGGAGAACATATTGGAGATGATATTGGCTACAAGGTACTTTGGATTAGTACGTTCCATGGTTTAAAACCAGTTAATTTTATATGGTGGCCCTGAGTGCAAGCTTGACGTTTACCATCACAATTCTAGATTCGGTTAGAAAGTAAAGGTGGAAAAAACTCATCAATTGTGTTCTGCACCAATGGCATCCTACTAAGGGTACTGATCTCTGGAGGCTCTGGTGTGTCGAAGGGGGAAGCTTCTAAAAGATCGTCAAAGGATGACGTTTCTGGCATAACTCATATCATTGTGGTAACTATAGCTTTTGTTTTGCAGTGCTGCAAGTAATCTCTTTTACCCAACTTGAAAAGTCTAAATACTTTGATGATCCCTTTTTCACATTGTAGCAAGAGGTAGTAGTTTTCATAATGAAATTGTCATGCAAGGCTGTTGACCTTATTTCACAAAAAAAATTTAGTTGCTATTGGAATACTCTACTTTTTATTACCTTTTTTTTATTAGCTCTTTCTTAGAGTGATGCATATCTTGAACTTGGACACTAAATTGTGATATGCATCATTTATTCGCCTATTGCTTTGTATTACTTTTCCACCACTAATTTTTCTTTTCACTATACAGGACGAGATACATGAGAGGGACCGCTACTCTGATTTTATGTTGGCAATCATCAGGTACGTCGATAGCTCATTAAATAATCCAGTTGGCAATAAATGTTTCGATTATTGATGGAATTGATGGTTTACATTTATGGAAATAACTCATGTTAATTTAAAGAGGATTTCTTGGCAATAAATGTTTTGGTTGATGAATGGTATTTAAGACGTACAATTCTGTTGACTTTCCCGATTATTGATGGATTTGATTGCAATGCTTACTAGTGAACATTAACTATGTCTAATTTATATTCTACGCAAATCTCTATGATTTACTTGACACTTGCCTTGTCCAGCCCTGGTGGCCAGCATTTAAATGAGATGATTAGTGTTTAAATTTAACAAACTGTATGTTTGGAACTAAATATATGATTTGAAGATGACTTGCAATTTGACATGCTAATGATTTCTAATTGTTTAAATTTATTTGCAGAGATCTCCTTCCTTCGTATCCACATTTACGACTGGTTTGTATATATTTTTGGTTTCAGTTTCCATCTTTAGTACACATGCACTTTGAAATTCTGACAATCTTTGTGTTTCACGTCACTGAAAGACAGGTATTAATGAGTGCTACTATCGATGCTGTGCGATTTTCACAATATTTTGGTGGCTGCCCAATCATCTGTGTCCCTGGCTTCACCTATCCTGTAAATTCTACTTTAATATACATTGGTATTCATGATTTTATTTTAGGAGTTTTGCATGGTGAAATGCACTGATCCTCATCTTCGTGTTCAGGTCAAAATTTTGTATTTGGAGGATGTACTTACCATAGTAAAATCTGCAGAACAAAATCATATTGGCGATTCAATTCCAAAACTCCATATTGATGACCCTGAATTGCTGGAGGAAGACAAGGCCGCTTTAGATGAAGCTATCAACTTGGCTTGGTCGAGTGATGAGTTTGATCTTCTTATAGATTTAGTTTCTTCGGAAGCGAGGCCGAAGATTTATAATTACCAGCATTCTTCAACTGGACAAACACCACTCATGGTGTTTGCTGGGAAGGGTAGAGCAGGTGACCTTTGTATGCTCCTATCTCATGGTGCAGACTGTTATTTACTAGCCAGGGATGGAACAACAGCATTGCAGTTGGCTGAACAAGAAGGCCAGCAAGAAACTGCTGAAATTATTAAGAGACACATAGAAAGTACCGTTTCTAACTCCATGGATAAACAAGAAGTACTTGATAGATATATGGCAAAAGTCAACCCAGAAAATATTGATGTTCTACTAATAGAGCAGCTTCTAAGGAAAATCTGTGCCGATTCAAAGGATGGAGCCATCCTTATTTTTTTCCTGGATGGGATGATATAAATAAGACCCGCGAGAGATTACTTGCAAACCCAGTTTTCAAAGATAGTTCCAAATTTACTATAATCTCTCTTCACTCTATGGTTCCATCCGAGGAACAGAAGAAGGTTTTCAAGCGCCCACCCCAGGGCGACGGAAGATTATTCTGTCAACTAATATTGCTGAAAGTGCTATTACCATTGATGATGTCATCTATGTAATAAACACTGGTAGGATGAAGGAAAAGAGTTACGATCCTTATAATAATGTTTCGACTCTTCAATCTTCTTGGATTTCCAAAGCTAGCGAAAAGCAGAGAGAGGGACGTGCTGGCCGCTGTCAGCCAGGAGTTTGTTATCATCTTTATTCGAAACTCCGGGCAACTTCTTTACCGGAGTTTCAGGTTCCCGAAATTAGGAGAGTGCCTATCGAGGAGTTGTGTTTACAGGTATTAACGTTTTGCTACTGTTTTATATGATAATTTGTTGTTCTTTATTGTTATGTGAGCATCGAGTAGTCCTTGTTTCTACTTTCTGGTTTCCAGATATGATACAACAGTAAATATTTCGTGTTGTCGATGGCTGCTGGAATCCTGATAATTCAGGATATGGAAGTAGATCCATTTCTTCAGATGATCTATTTGGACTATGATTGACATGAAAAAGTTGCTTTTGTTTGGCTTGGATGATTGGCTTTCTATATTTGTATATGAGATCTTGCACGGGACTGAAGCAATTTTATATTCTCGTGTTCCTATGTGATTCATGTGCAGGTGAAGTTGCTTGACCCAAGCTGCAAAATAGAGGATTTTTGCAAAAAACACTAGATCCTCCAGTTTCCGAAAGTGTTCGCAATGGAATTATTGTACTTAAAGAGATTGGGGCATTGTCAGGTGAAGAACAACTGACAGATCTTGGGGATAGAATGGGTTGCCTCCCAGTTCATCCATCGATGAGTAGAATGCTTTTCGTTGCCATATTGATGAATTGCCTTGACCCTGCTTTAACGTTAGCATGTGCTACTGATTATAGGGATCCATTTACCCTTCCCATGCTTCCAAATGAAAAGAAGAGAGCAGCTGCCGCCAAGCTTGAGCTCGCTTCTCTGTATGGTGGAAATAGTGATCAGCTAGCAACTGTTGCTGCCTTTGAATTGTGGAGGACTGCAAAACAAAGGAATCAAGGTCCAAGGTTTTGTTCCGAATACTTTGTCTCGTCAACCACCATGTATATGTTGAATGGCATGCGCCAGCAGCTTCAAAATGAGTTAGTTCGGACTGGGTTTCTTCCAGCTGATATTTCGACGTGTAATATCAATGCTCATGACCCAGGTATTATCCATGCTGTCCTTGTAGCTGGTTTATACCCAATGGTTGGTCGATTATTAGCACCAACTAAAAATGCAAAACGACTTGCCATCGAGACAACTAGCGGTGCTAAAGTTCGTTTGCACCCGCATTCGTTAAATTTTAAGTTGTCGTTTAATAAAGGTGATGGTTGTCCGTTAGTTATATATGATGAGATTACTCGTGGAGATGGCGGCATGCATATACGAAACTGCACTGTTGTTGGGCCACTTGCACTCTTATTACTCTGTTCAGAGATAGCTGTTGCTCCTATGAAGGAAGATGACAATGATGGGACTGATTTAGAAGAAAGCGACAAAGAGGAAGCAATGGAGATTGATTCCGATAACGCGCAGATAGGAGAGAAAGTCATGTCATCTCCTGATAACAATGTTCTGGTTGTTATGGATCGGTGGCTTACTTGTGAATCAACAGCCCTTGATGTTGCTCAGATCTACTGCTTGAGAGAACGATTGTCTGCTGCTATACTATTCAAAGTATGTACTCCTCATCCCCTTCCGTTTTTAAAGGTTTTGACGCAATGATTAAGAAACATATTATCGAGTTAACTGGAAGATCATGCTAACTTGATTTACTTTATCACCTTAATTATGTACCAAATAAGAAAATTCCTTGTGATGATCCATCATTTTTTTTTTGTGCATTTGATTTTGATGTCAAGCTGCTTACATTTTCTTACTATTCTAGGTAACAAATCCACAAAAGGATCTTCCTCCAGTTCTAGGAGCCTCGTTGGGTGCAATGGCCTTCATCTTGTCTTATGATGGGCGATCCGGAATCCAATTGAACTCAGAACCTGTGGACTCGTTGACTTCAATGGTTGATGCAACTGAGCTTGATGATTATGACTACTCTTCTCAAGTAGCACGTAGTAGTAAAACCAGACCCCAAAAACCAAAAGGCTTCCTTCACTCACTAGTGGCTCCTCCTGCCAATCAGCACAAGGGTCCTCCCAATGGCCGAAACCCTCGGCCAATGATGGCTTCTTCCTTGCCGCACAAGGCTCCATCACGGTAAGGCGCCTGCCAATTATCGAAACCCTAAGTTCATGGCTAAAGGAAACCCTTAAGAGTACATTTCCGGGATCACATGGTTCATATTCCTATGACAAGAAGATACTTGCTACCTTGAGAATGAAAGATGATAAGGGGGGAGAGAGAGAGAGAGAGAGAGAGCGATGTTTTTTGACAGAAAAAGGAAGAGAAAGAAGTAGATAGATAATCAGGGGGAGAATTTTGAATTAAGAGACCATCAATCAATAGGAGAAAATCCTTTCTCTGGTTATTGAATTTAAATTATGTACACTTGATAAATTTGAATTTCTCTCAAATGACTTGCACTTGAAAAATTTTGGCAAGAGTACCATTAAAAAGTCCACTGACGTTGAAGTTCGTCTTTTTTTTCTAATTCATCTCCTTTCATTGGAAGATGTTACGCCCATGAACTCGAAGAAATGTGATGAACTGATTTTATTTGTTTATTACATTACAATTGTGAGAGTGATTAAAAAAAGAGGGGATGATCACTGAATATATGCTTTTTATTGAAGGGAAAAGATGAAATAATAATTGCAAAAGTTGTTTGTTACCTA
>JANIEQ010000654.1:0-17425 GCA_024708375.1 Oxalis stricta | reverse complement strand
GGGAAAAAGTCACGTTTCATCAACTAAATGTGCAACATCTTCTAGAGATCGGAGGCTCTGCAAACCTCCGAGATTTACAGAAGAAGTTTCAGATATCAAGACAAGGTCTCTGACAGAGAAACAAGAAATCTCTGTAGCTACTTCTGAGTACAAGGGCCTGAAGGCGAGATCTCATGAACTTCATCATATGAGTGCATTGCCGTTGAATTCTGCTGTGGGAGTCCTTCAGTGAAGCAGGTTCTCAGATTCCTACAGATCTCGGGCAAGTAGAGGGTCATAGCGTCCAAAGAAAAGTTTTTCTCCTGTACAGGTTGGCTTGCTTGAACTTATTTAACCGTAGTAATAGATTGGAAATATGGAATAATGCCTCTCCATTTGCTTTTCAATGCTGCTGCATAATGCCTCTCCACGAGTTATTTAGCTGATGTGTGTTAGTTTTCTGGGCAGCAGTGGCATGAATCTGATGATGAAATGTCTGCATCTGAATCTGAAGATGACCTTGTGAGAAAAATAACTCCCTTTGTGGAGCAAGTTCTCAATTCACTCCTGTATTGGTAAGCTTTCTCAAATTCTTTTGGCTGTACTCAGAAGGGAACTTGGAGTGCAATTTTATTCTATTTTATTTTTCCATTTTGTTCTCTATTTAATAATAATACATTGATTTGTAAATGCATGCATAATGTATTCAAGAGTTATTATGCTTATATGTGTTAGCTCTCTAGTGCAGCACTTGCATGGATCTGATGATGAACTATCTGCATCCGAGTCTGATATTGATCTTGTGAAGAAAAATTACTCATTTAGTGGAGCAACTACTCAGGCTCCATCTCGACCAAGGAGAAGAACAACGCGTCTAAAGAAAAGTGCACCTGTATTGGTAAGAGGACACACGTGGAATGGACGCGTCTCTTCTTTTATTGGTTTAGCTGATATGTGTTTGGTTTCCATGCAGCAGTGGCATGGAAGTGATGATGAACTGTACTCTCCATCTGAATCTGAAGATGACTTTGTGAAAAAAAGAAGTCTAGTGATCGTAGGAAGCATCCAAATATGTGGAGTCTTTCTGAGGTCATGATGTTGCTCGATGGTATATCTGAGTGCGGTGTACGCAGGTGGACTGATATAAAGCGAAAGCTGTTTCCCTCGTCTCCTCACCGAAAACCTATAGATCTACGAGTGAGTATACTGTTTTTATTCTAGTCTGTCAGCAAACTGTTGTAATTAGTTTGCTCTGAATTAATTTTGACTGCTGAACACAACAGGATAAGTGGCGAAATCTTTTGAAAGCTAGTTCTGTGGCCAAACAGAGAAATACCGAGGTTAGCAACTTAATGCGCCGTTATTATATACGTCTCATGTTACTTTAGAAATAAATTAACTGAAAGTATTTATTATCGAGAGTTTGAGAGAGCTCTATGTGTATTTATGCAGATTGAGGAAAAACAGAAGAAAGCCACAAGACCTTTGCCTACGTCTCTGTTACTTCGAGTTCGTGAGATTAGCCAATTCTAACCCATATCCGAGCCCCCGTGGTTCAAAGAAATCAACCCTACTTCGGAGGAAATTGTACGTAGGAAGAAACACTAACGTAGTCAGCGATTATTACCTATAAACCACTGACCCCACTTCGGAGGAAACATATGTGGGAAGAAAGATATCGTAGTCAGCAATTATACCCTATATCTATTCGATCCGATGTAAAACTGAGAGTCCCCTTTCTTATTTCAGCTGCAAATATATGTAGTACTACATTGATCACAGATCCGTCGAACCAAACTGTTAATTTGATGTTGGTAGTTGCACAAATGTATTGAGATTAAATAGTACTACATCAGTCTCACAATATACATTTTTAGTTTTTAAATTCATTCATGTAAACAGCCTGTTTGTATGAATGGATCTGCATCTAAAACGTCGCTGTATTTTGAGAGACGAATGAATAATTCATTTTACGGTATCTTTGATGACGAACGTTAGAAGGAACTGGGAAGGAAAGAGATAAAAAGTCTCATGAAAATGAGAACTTGTCTCATGAACAGGGCAACATATGATTTTGGGATAAAACTTATTAGCCCCTATACTGAACGAAATTACGTTCTAAATCCCTTTATTTAAAAACTCCAGTTTGGAGGTCTCTATATTATTAAGGAAGGTTCGGAAAGTCATATATCCATATAACCATCTACAGTATTTTTTATATGACGGTTTCCGTTAGACTCCGTTTAGATAGTCTTCTTTGTTTGCACGTGTGGAAACTGTCTCTCTCTTGGTAGGGATGAATAAGTTTGGCTGAAAGTTGAAAGTGTGAGTGAGCGCGCGAGAGAGAGATTTTGAAAAACCTAAATCAATTCTTCTCTACGAGCAGTTATTGATTTCAGGTTTTGTCGAGACGATGGCTGTAGTAGTTGGTAAGAGAAGCCTCGGGACGTGTATCGAGATTATTGAGCTTGGATTTGATAACTCTTCGTCACATGATAGGGAAGTAGTAGAAAAGGTTCCTTCTAGAGCATTGGCATCGTTCAATTATGGCGGAGACGATATCTGTGAAGCAACTGAGGTCTGGAAATAGTTAATCTTCAGTTTTCTTCTTATGCATATGTTAATTGACTGTGTCGTCCATTGATTCAAGTTATGTAGCTGATGTGTGTTTGTTTTCCTGGGCAGGAGTGGCATGGATCTGAATCCGATGATGAACTGTTATCATCTGAATCTGAAGATGACCGTGTTAAGAAGACTAACTCTTTCCGTGGAGCAACTTCTGAGACTCCGTTGGAAGCTCGACCGAGGAGAGGGACAGAACGGTCTAAAGAAATTTGCGCCAGTAATGGTAAGCTCCGTCCAATTTATTTTGCGTCGAGTCGGTATGCGGTTTGAAGTTCATCTATCTCCATGTTTCTTCTCTATGTCTATTGGTGTGTGTGCACATGTTTGTTTGTCAATGCTGCACAATGTTAATGAGATAGTTAACTAAATCATGGTATGCAGCAGTGGAATGAATCTGATGATGAGCTGTCTACATCTGAACCTGAAGATGAGCCTGTGAAGAAGAATGCAATGGAGTCTGGGAAGAAGTTTTCTAATCGTAGGAAGCAACAATTGTGGTCTCTTTCTGAGGTCAGGATGTTGATTGACGGTATTTCTCAGTATGGAGTTGGTAGGTGGACTAAGATAAAGAAACAGTTTTTCTCATCGGATGCTTACCGCACGCCGGTAGATCTACAGGGTATGTTTTTATTTTTACTGATTTTATTTATCAGTTAATCACTTCGACAAGTGTTGTTAGTGCCTCTAAATTTGGTTTGACTACTAAACACTACAGGACAAGTGGCGAAATCTTTTGAGAGCTAGTTGTGCGATCGAACAGGGAAATAGAAAGGTTAGCCACTTTGATGCCTTCTCTATCAATTTAATTATTTGTCTTGCTTATGATTCTGAGATGATGGTAAAGACTACTTTTTTGTATTAAATGTATCTCCAAGCATTGGAAATTAAAGTTGAGAGATGTATGCAGGTTGAAGGGAAACAAAAACAGAGATGTATGCAGGTTGAAGGGAAACAAAAACAAGGCACACGTATCCTACCAATATCTCTGTTACGCCGAGTTCGTGAAGTAGCCGATTCTAACCCATATCGCAAGGTTGGTGGTTCAAAGAGATCACATTTGGACCATGACGATGAAGCCTCACCAACAACGGCAAAGAAAGCTAACTTCTGCTCCTCCGTCTAGCCCCCTTTGGACAAAAGTATGTAGGAAGAAACGTTCTTGAAGCATTATCTCTCATTACTTTACTGCTAAATCATAGTCAGTAATTAAATTTTGTACCTATATTGCTGTGCAAAAGCATTTTTTATGCTATCGGCAAATTTACACTTGAATCATCTATCCCTAGAATCAAACCGTTGAGTGGATGTAGGTAGTAGAACTTTTGCACAAAGGGTGACCTTTCTTACAAAGGCAAGTTCTCTGTTTTTGTTTCATTTATATTTAGTATTGATGAAAGAGAAAAAAAGAAAGATTATTTCTGCCAATACTGTTTATTTATACCGAGACAAATTTACACCCATATGATCCTATACATGTGCATATATAGTATAGATGGATTACATGACTGTATTACAGAGCTCATCGACTCTACCTCATTGTACCACTTTTATCGTCATTCCCGTTATCAGTTATCTCCACCGGAATCATCTCCCTGGGGGCTACTTCGGTCACTATAATATCCCCTCGGTATGTTATGATGGTTATCAGGTTCTCTCTTCTCTTTACTCTCCTTTGCAGCTTCCACCGACTTCCCCTTTTGCACATGTTGTCTCTGCTCCTGGCCGTATATTCCCCCAATAAGACCCCTCCGAGTGGTAGTTGTTGGTGGCTCAGCCAAGCAACAATAACTCATGACCATCATCACCACCAAAAGTGCTACTAAGTGCTTCATGTTTCTGTGTTGTGATTTTTTATTTTGTTTTGGTGGGTTCATGTAAAAAGAAATGAACTCTTTATATATATAGTCATAGGTAGAGGTTAATAATTCAAATAAACGTTGTTTTAAAGTAGCTATAATAAAATGACGTCTCCACCAAATATTTACTGAGTGGGATTTCTTTGAAGTTCAACTTTTTGATTTATTTATTTATTTTTATATTTTTTTATTTCTAATATATTTATTCATTAAATCTTCATATCTCGCTCTTTCAATATTCAATCTCTTTAGAGTCGATATCTGAATGTTTTTAAAAATGACAAATCATTAGGTCGCTGCTCGATTGTCGACGATTTCAACTTATTGTATACTTTAATGATAGTTGAGGCAAGTCATTGGTCTTAATCAGCAGCCTTAATAGGGAAGTCATTTTTTTAATTTGTCAAACTCCAAGTTTATTTGCCGACCGAAATTCCTCGATCATACTAGGTACTCCAATATCATTACTACCATCTAGTTTTCCATAATGGAAAATTTGTTTGTTTGATTATTGATGGGATGGGCTCCATTAATCAAACAAATATGATAAGGATTTAAAGCTAATCTCCATTTTCTTCAGTTGGCATGGTGGGTTAGCAACTGAATAATGGGGATTATTACAAGGCCACTACCTGAACTTTGCTAGAAATTCAACATTCTCTCCACCTGAACAAAATATAGAGTTCACATTCTTCCAGGAACCTAATACTCACGTATACACATAGATGATGATTTTAGGATCATTTTTTATACTTTTAATAAACATAACCTAATATCAATATATTTTTACCTCCCCCCCCCCTTTGATGAATAAAGAAATCATATATTATTTATATATTGAACTCACTTTATCAAACCAAGAAATTTGAAAGCCGCAATTATTAGAGATGGTAGATTTAGAGTACGTCAAACCAAGATCTAATTGGAGCGTTATCTTAGATACACTGTTGAGGACAATATCATAAGTGTAAAGGAGATTATCCGAAGAAATTTAGCCCCTCCCTGGGCTGCTAAAAAAGGCCATAATGGGCAATGCGAAGTTCAATACAACACAAGACAGGACAAAATCCCACTAACTAATGTAACCGACTGGCTAGTTTGGTATATTGGCAAACGTCGATAATATAACATTTGATGAATTAAATTACTTTTCGTATATAATAAGATGTTATTTTTCGACATTTTTTTTTATCTTCCAATAATTGATTATTTTAAAAAATACATCTAAATTTTATATTATATTTTATCTTAAAATAGTATGTAATTTTCGTAGTATAATTTTCGCCCAAAATAGATCATATAGAAATTTTATACCGTTTCGGGACGCAAATTATATATGTATCATTTTTCTTTTTCTTTTTTCACTAAAAAGTAAAGATATAATTAATTAAATGAATAAATAAGAGAAGGGATAAAAAAATTAAAATAAGGACAATTTTTTCCTCTAAAAATAACATTTTTAGTATTGGTGAAGCCATACAAAACGACACATTATTTTTCCCTAAGAAAGAGCGACCGAAAGGAGTAACATGGTAACTAATAAATTTTTTTAATCTCAAAATACGATTTTAAAGATGATGATAAAGTAATAATTTCGATTAATACTAGGAATAAATTTTAACAGTATTAATTTTAAAAAGTTCAAGTGTGATTACTAAAGAATAACACCAAAAAAGTGGATGAATTATAAAAAGAAAGAAAAAAGACATGGATGATGGAACCCAAATTAAACCACCAAACTAAGATATTCCAAACCTACGAACAAGAGAAAAAAGTACATTGTTCATGCACCAAACCTCGTGAATAACCGTATTTTTTGCTTGCTGTCCAAAAAGCTAACCGTATTTTTAATTCTGTCTTAATAATAGTAGTATGAAACATTTTAATTTTATTTAATTATTTTTGAAAGGAAATAAAATCTAAAGGGCAATGCCTCCGAGAAGGAAGCATGGGAAGGTAATTAATACAGTAAGATAGAAAAGGGATGGTCGTTAATTAATAATGGCTGGCCCATTGGCATAAATAATTTAGTCATTTTTATCATTAAAATAAAAATAAAAATTAGTATTTGAATTTTTGCATAGAAGAGAAGGAGAGATGCCAGCTTGTAATTAGACCTGATGAAATGCACGTGCATTGGATTATTATATGTCTAATCAAATCATTGGTGGGATGAGAGTGAGACATCAATTTTACAATTCTAGCTTGATAGTGAGTGAAACTCACTCTTGCATGATTAACTAAAACCAGTGAATGTATCATGTATTCTTAAGTTGACGAGTGAACGTCAATGGATCGAGCTCGTTTGTGGTTTTCGTATCTCTAAGTACTTTCTCCATCATTTATGAACTACAACTAGATGTTTCTACATCATAGATCGATGGATGATGTAGATAAGATAACTATAGTAGTAATATTTAGGGGTCTGCGTGCGATGTACGAGATCATTTAACATGTCTTAATTCGTATGGTATTTTCGAAATATATTAGGAAATGAGTTTTTTATTATTCATAATTATGTTACATGTCAATCATTTAATCAATAGTTGGTTATGTAATAAATATTAATACATAGGTATCGACTATTTGTGTTCTTAAACATAAAATTTAGAATCGAATTACTTATAATAAATACTTCAAAAACAAGTTTTCTTTAAACAAATAACATTGCATCACATTTGCCAAATTCCTCATATATACTTTAGTAATTCTAATTAATTTCCCTTTTATTTTTGAGAATCTCATAACTCTATTTATAAAACCATTAAAACATATATGACATTCGGGAAAAATAATTAGCAACGTGCGTTTCGGGCATTGAAATAGAGAATTTTATTCCATTTTTTTTCCCTACCTTTTTAGATGTGCACATATTATATACATATAGTTCGTTCATTAAACAATACTTTTTTTTTTGATAATTATTAAACAATACTTATTTTATTTATTGTTATGGATATAATATATAGATATAGTAACTTATAAAAGGAATAGTTAAATAAAAGTTAGAAAACCCTGTTTAATTAAATCCCACTCATGAGAGTTGCAATCAATAGAGCCCTAGGCTAGGCCCAACCTCATGTGATGGTATGGAACTACTAATTGTAGTGACAAATCATATATTCCTTTTCATATATGTTTAAAAAATAAAATAAAAAATCTGAAATAATAATTCACCCATTGTCAAGATCATATATGTATATATTTATGAAAAAAGATATTCTGAAATAATAATTCAACCATTGTCAAGATGATTCAAGAAATTTGCTGAATATTTACTTTTAATTTCTTACTACTTACTCCCTTCTTCCGTCCCCAAAATCTGTCTAATTTAAATTATAAAATGGATATACAAATTTTTTTAACGGACAAATATTTTGAAATTGAGAGAATACCTTTATTATCGTGTTGACTTTTGTTAGGAGTGTACCATAATCATAAGGTTTTTTGCTAAAAAAATAAAAATAAAAAAATCTTTTGGAATCTCTTTTTGGAGGATTTCTTAAAAATGCATTCAATAGATAATATGAATATTGATAGTTTTTCAACACTAATATATTTAAATAATCATGTTTAGTAGTCTAGGTTCAGAGACTGCAGTTTCTTCACCAGACCTGCAAAGATACGGGCTTACACCTTACTCTTTTTAAAATATTCAATACAATATAATCCGATGAGACAACAATCACAATAAATAAATAATTAAGGCATGTACTATAAAATTGCAAGCCAAATCTTCATTTTTGTCTTCTTCTTTCATAATTGTATAGTTTTTAATCTTATTTTAATAAATAATTATACGAGAAACTGTGTAGATTTTTTTTTAGTACTATCAAATTTTGAGGGGATAAGTAATGAGTAATGACATTCACGTTCCTAAACTTTTCCTAGTTTGCAACTGGCTCCAAAAACTACACTTATAATCACTTGCAATTCCATCCTTAAACTTTAGCTCCATCTAGCAACTGGCTCCCTGACGCCAAATGATCGTTTTCATTTGGCGACGTTTCAGATAAATCGGTCTGTTTCCCAGCACGAAATTTAACTACGTGAAGGACCCATATGCCAAACGAAACTGAAGTTTAAGGATCTAGTTGCAAGCCAAGGAAAAGTTTAGAGACTTGTAAGTTGTAATTTGTAAGTTGCAATGTCATTGTCTCAATTTTGAGGGAGAGCTATTAGTATCATTTTTTGGACAATCTACTGCCTCGATACTAAAATACTTGTCAACTTTATTTATGATTATATTAAAAGATTGATAATATTTTTTGGATGAGGGTAATATTTTCTGATTAATTTGCCCTATTATCTAGGCCTCCCAGGACTTGAGCATTTGTTTGTAGTACTGTCCAAATTAGAATCTGGGATGATATATTTATCTTTACAATTTAGGATTTACTAATGCTAGTAGACCTTATAGAGCTGATAATATAAGAAAGAATCTGGAAACAAAAGATTATGCTGTCAGTCTGGATTCTGAAAGGGTCCCAAAGACAATTTTCTTTAATTCAGGGGATTAACGAAAACAACATCAATGTGGTCCTGCAACAAATACAGCAAAACCAATATCTACGCTCCGTATCAGAAATACATTATATTTTTTATAGTATTTTAAAGAAAAGTCGTGGTACATTAGGTATGGAAATAGATATATTTTCTTTAAAATTATATTTTTTTTAAAAAAATAAAAAAATGTCCACCACCCAGAATGGTCAAATGAGATTTTAAGCCAGCCTCTGTACGTAGCAGTCCTTTCTTTCTTTCTTCGTAAATGTCTGACCGCGTTTCCATTACAGCCAAGCTAATAAACCAGTCCTGAGAGGATGAACTTGTGCGCTGGATGTCAATCATTTTCTGGCTTCGGGGCGAGAAATTAAGACGACGAATCCCACCAAGAAACTGACCGTTGATACGTTGATAGCCCATTCATTCATAGAGCTTATCCAATACAAGGGGATATGTACAGGACAAACTCTTCAACAGTTGCTTTTAACTTAATCTGCAATAACTAAAATAACCAACAAACGTTTCGGTTAACAGGGTAGGAAAAATATTTTAATTAAATAGAGAATGTTGTTAATGTTGCAGATACCAAGGTTGAAGATTCAAGAATGGAAATATGTGATCCCATTCTTTTATTCATTCCTTTCTCAGAAAGAAGAGAAGAATAGTAAAGAAAAGATACTTTCTCTCCATCCATTTTGCAGTCAATAGCCCATATTTTCACAGCCAGTGCTCAGGAAGAGATACGGAAAAACTTATCCCGAATCCAATCTGCAGGGATCTGTTTGTTTGACTCCATATAATACTATCATGGAATCCAGTCATTTCGTACAAGGACTCTAGTACCAAGTTCTGAAATCATATGACCTATATAAAAAAAGAGCAAATCTAATCATGTCGTATATAAGTTCAGTGAACAATGATAAAATATAAGTTAAGTGAACTACTAAAGTCTTAGATTATCTGATTTTTCCTACTCTAAACAACTAAGACCAGTAAAAGTAATCCAATTTGTGTGAGCAAGAAAAGAAAAGTGAAGATAATATAAAAGAATATCCAGAAAAGAACACAAATAACAAATAAGTGGGATCGCACTGCGCCCAAGAAACTTATCCCATCCCTCTCTTTTGATAATTTATATCTTATCTTTCAACACTACAACTTGTGGGGTCTCAACTTCGAGAACTTCGAAAAATCACCGATCATGCACCATCCCTTAAAAATGCTCACTGCTAATAATTTCTAGTGTTCGTACACTTTTCGTATACCTTATGCAATACTATAAAGTCTTCAAAGCGGATATATCTAAGCTGAAAATATCGTCACTACGCAATAATAATCAGCTCAAGCTCTTAGCTAGCATACCTGTCAATGTCATGTCAACCATTTAATGCAACAAAGCTGTTTCTTTCTCTCTACAATTATATAAAGGCCTTCACTTTTCCTAATACCCCTCATATACTGAGCTTCTACTTGATTAATAACCAGCACATTTCTTTCTCTCTATCTCTGTTTGTCTTTCTCTCACAAAGAAAATGAACGGAAAATTTGTGAAGGCGTGCCTTAATAAGTGGAGAAAGATGGGGAACAAAGTGATACCTTGTGCTGCCTGTGGAGAATTCTGCTACCAGTGGGCGTTCTGAGCACGACGAAGATCACGCCATTCCTAGAGACGTCCCAAAGGGCCACTTGGTAGTTTACGTAGGAGAGAACTACAAGCGTTATGTGATCAAAATCAAGTTACTTAGGCACCCTCTCTTCAAGGCATTGCTTGATCAAGCTCAGGATGAATATGATTTCACTGCTGACTCCAAACTGTGCATTCCTTGTGATGAGAACATTTTTCCTAGAAGTTATTCGATGTGCCGGATCGCCACAGGATCCTAGGTTTTGTTTTCGTCTTTAGGATATTGTCTGCAGAATTCAATCCTTCAGGGAATTTGATTTGGTTCATCATTATGAGGAAGATAATGTAATATTTTGTACACTTAAGTAGAATTGTAACATAAATTTTCTCCAGTACCGGTATATTGAATGTAATCCCATTCATAAACCCTAAATCTTGATTTACTCACGAATTATGAGTCCATCTTTTCAAGGGGATTATAAGGAAACCCCACTTCTGAAAATGATCAACACTTGAAGCTGGACATATTAAGACAAGGACCCCATCACTGACAGTGACAGCATTAAAAATATATAACTTAGAACAGCTTCCATTTAAATGGACCAACACTAGAGTTCTACTGTGGATGTGTTTCAACAAAACGGCTGATGATGTCTAGTTTTAAGGGGGTAGCTCATGCCAACTGCTTGAAGTTTCTAAAATTTGCAGCAACTTCAAAATTCAGTCTCTGACTCTCTCTGCTTCAGTGATCATATTGCTTAATATGTCTAAGACTTGTTTAGCTGTCTCTATTGTGGGTCTGAGTAATAACAAATAGGCAATGTTGTGACCCAGTCTTGTACATCCTAGCGAAGACAGTTAATAATTCAACAAAATGCATAGATATTAGATGGGCACATGGCTATAGTTAACTGGTTCAGTACTAGATCAAACAATCTCCAACAAACTAGAATGTGGGGTTACTGAGAAAGCTCGTAAAAACTTGAAGATCTTTTTCATAGTTTTAACAGCATCCTTTGAAAACCTACTCAAGCTTGGAAAAATAAGGCTACATATTCTCCTACACGTTTGGTTTAGAGATGCATATTTCCGATTGGATGTGTCTTTAAGGTTTGGCCTAACCCCATGGCATTTAACTGGACTAAGCTTCATATCTCAATCTCCATAGATTCACAATTCTAATGCCAGAACATGTTGTTGCTACTAGGATTATATAAAACTATTAGCCGCAGATGCAAAAAGAAGCAAAAAGATCCTGGGGTTGACAGCTCCAAGCCTCCACCTCTAAGATGACCAGAAAAATGTAATGGATACATAGAGATGAATAATTAATCAATAAAGCAAACAGAATTAGTTAGTCATTGTCCTGCGATTAAGCTCTTTAGCATGACAATCTCTTGGATAAGCTCTTTAGTTTAATGTAACAACAAAAATAGTCCATGGACAGGTAATTGAGAAAAGAAAACGATAGATCAATACAGTAAGAAGCTATGTCACTTTGCAGCATTGAGTAACAAAAGACAAAAACAGTTGACTAATGCGAAATGGAATTTTTCATTCATAATATATATTTATGTATTTGGAAATCATTATATGCCTTTTATTTACTTGTCTGTGCAGAGGCATGTGAGTTTTAGCAGACAACGTGTACATGCAAGAACCAACTCATTTCAGTAACAACCTCTGCCATATAACTGAGCTTCAGCATACAGATACTGAAATGAAACAATCCAAGCTCCAACTACAGCTAGAACAGAACTAACTCCATACCTTTTGATCTTCAGACGACTTCCTTTTGACTTGTACTCGGATATCTTGGCATCCCTTGTGCAAGCCAGATACAACAGATTAAATCTGAAAAACCTTCAATTATTTTAAACATATCCTAACTTTTAAAAGGCATGCTCATAAATCCGAAATGAAATAAAAAGACTTGAATTTCTCCCTTATGTTAACACTAACATCTAATTCAAAGACTTAATAGGTGCATTATGTGAACTACAAACTGCTAAAACCAACTACTCTACCTCAACATATCAATGACTCTCCTCGTTGGAAAAATCAGACAAAGCCAATGGAAGAGGCGCAAATAGCTAAGGGATGATTGAAAAGTCTGCGACAACGAAAGAGGTATCTCAGAAGACCAGCTTTATAAGCCTATCAATGCTACATTGGACAGAAACAAGAAAATAGCACATCTGAATGATGCAGTTAGAGCGACAACATGGAGACTATAAACTGAACTATAGAATGGATCCACCTACATTTCAAAGAGGATTAGAAAGAACAGCCGAAAGGCCTCAATCTAAGGGAAAAGAAAGCACATTCTATCAACAGCAATAATTTTAAAGACCCCGTTTTGAGGACACTGCTCAGCAGTCAGTAACTAGTTTTGTTCCCGAGAAAGTGCCTGAAACCCATGATCTATGATTTTCAATAAGAATAAAGCAGCTCAGTAGTTGTGACAGCCAAGGCCAATCAGAATGGCATGGGCTGATCTCAGATTTCTCAAGTCAGTCACAGGGTAGATATACTGACAACATCGATATCTGCACTATCTCAATGCAAAGTTATGGGTCAGATGAATGCCCTTAAATTAGACTTCCCAGAAGCATAATCTAGACCGCTATTTAGTAGGGTACACTCGTAATAATGGAATCTGTACTGCAGAGCTAAATTACTGGTCATCTACCAGGTTTATCGTTAACAATAGGCACAAACAATTCATTTTAGAAGCAGATTCTCTATTTCTGTCACTAACCCTGCTTAATGAACTAGATTCAAGCCTAACTCATATAACACCCCTACAGCAGTGTCAAGAAATACCTCCAGAAATTATGAAGTTGTGCTCTTAAACAGAACATCAATGAACAACTAACACATATCACCTCTATATTTAACTTTCCTTCTGAAGTTTGAAAATCCATATCTATCCTGATTTGATAAATCTATCGGCTGCAACATTTTCACAAAAGCATATTCTATCATAGTCTATATTGTGCATTGTGAAAATCCAACAATTCCAGTAGAAACAAAGTACTTAATATTTGTCAGCATGAGATAAATCAATCGGCTGCAACATCATCAACAACTAAGGCACTGCCTTCGGAGAAGAAGTTCTAAACATTAGGAAAAGATTCCATATGTCATGCAAAGACCCAAAATACATATAACATGACTAGCAATGGGAACCAAGCTTAGAGGTTTCTGTCTGTATTCTACATAAGCAAATAAGTCTATCTAGTCAATATACTGTATATACAACCAAAAAAAACACAACCGTCACAAGAGAATCCAATTCACATTTTAGAGTGAAGGAATTCATTCCAGCATTCTGAATTCACAAGTCATCATTGTCAAGAAGACATGAATTGCAGGTCATACAAATCAATGATAGAAACAAATATACACATGAAGCATTCTCAAAAATTATACACACATAGCATTTCCTCATGATGAAAGTACATACAACACTTTTTTTTCCTGGTAAGCGCACCAGATTACAGTGATGAATCATTGAAGACCGCAGAACTGGAAGAGACATAGCATCAAAGATCACCGTGCGGCTACTAGGAGTGTACAGTTCAGGCCTTGCAGCAGAATGTGGAAACATTGTATTTGTAAACTGACTATCATCTAAGCCCATCTATTAAACCCTCCAATTCTCTCCTGCCAAATCTTCTCCCTTGAGTATTTGCATCCCTACACCTCACCACAAAGTAAAATATCAACCACGCTACCATAAAATAAACCTCAGCTGCAGATTGAAAAACGGCTGCAAAAAGTTTCCCGCAAGCACGAGACAGAGCCCATCTTGCAAGTGAACCACAAAGTATAGCTTCGATACATTTCCAATTGCACAGCTTGGTTCAACATTGTCGTAACCAGATAAAACCCTTCTCGCACAATCTCCCTTCCACTTCTCCTGGTATCCACTAAAGCAACCCAAGCATCAACCGCGAAAATAAACGACACCAAAGCATCTGCAAAAAACCAAGCAAACAGGAAACCAGAAATCTCCTTCTCAAAACCCCGGATCCATGGCGACATAATCGAAAAGGGCATGAGTTTTAACCTCACAAAGAGCTTAAAGAATGAGTACTGATCCTCAATTTCACCAAAATACCACAATCCCAGAAGCTGCGTAATTGCATCTCGAACTGCCCATCTCATGAGAATGAATCCAGTTAATCGTTTTAATCCCAATCTAGACCCATCCCATGCCACACCAAAAAATGAGCTGAATCTCCCTTACCAAATCATTAACCACAGTGACAAACACAATCCCTAAAACCCACGAATAAATCGCTGTAAATCCTAGAATTACCCATCCATAAGCAGCAGATAGGAAGCTAATGAGAAAAATTAAAGCTGCAGCATCTCGTCGACCAAGCTCTAATCCTTTAATGAACATTTGTAAATCCATAACCCTATCAAGTCCTCTCTCATTCTCTAACCCAGTTTGCCCCCTTTCTTTTCTTCTTCTTCTTCTTCTTCCTCCTTGCCCTTTTCTTCTTCTCCATTATTGCTTTCGCCGAAGTAATCAAAATCACGAGAGGTTTTGAACGTGACTCCAGTACGCACCGTTTCACGGAACCGAATCCCATTATCGGCAATTGAATCGGAAAAGCCTAAATTCTTTCCGAGGTTCGACAAGATGACGACGGTGCCATTGGGTGGGTGTTTATGAACAGAATTGAAGAAAGATGGATCAATATCATCATCACCGGAGAAGAAATCATCGTCGAGAGTACCAACACGCGTGAGATGTAGAAACGGCCGGTTTCGACGACGGTGGTGGTGGTGATTGTTGCGATGGTGGTGGTGATGGTGGAGGCGACTGCTGCTACCGGAGAGGTCGAGACGAGATAGGAGCGATTTCAAAGGCGTCACGGTCAATAAAACTGGTCAACTGATGAGTCCCATTCTCGACGAGTATACGGAAGGAGAAAAGGACGAAAGAGAGAGGAAGAAATGTGAAAGGGTTTGTTGTGAAAGACGACGTCGTTTGTTTGAGGAGGAGCCTGGTGGTTCGGAGGTGGCTCAGCCGTGGTGGAGGTTGTTGATCGCTCATGGCGCGGCGGCGATCGCGTCGTTCCTTTTTCTTTTCTTTTTATTATTATTAAAATGATTTTGTTTGATTTCTTGGATTTGTCGATCGATCGAGAGATAGTGTGGTCTGTGTGTGAACCAGAGTGGAAGGATACAGAAAGTAGGCCACGCGCTATGGGGGCACCGTGATATAAAACCGCGCGGGATGTTGGTGGCGCGTAATTCGATTGGTAGTTTATTTCTCCAATGGTTAGGATAAAGGCTAAAAATCCTCAATATTATTATGCTTAAAATCTCTCTTTTTTTGGTTTATAATGATAATGCTAAAAATCTAGTCATAATAATTTTTGTGTTCTCTTGAAATATTTAAATACTAATTTCAAAATGAAATTTTAGTTGTAATACTATCTCCGTCGATACTTTGAGAATATTTTCACTTACAAATATCGTCGATTTTAATATATAAATCATCTTTATATTACGATTCTATCATTTTTCTTTTTTTATAAAATTATTAATTGTGTTGGAAAGAGAGTGAGTGGAGGAGTAAAAAGGTAAAAAATTTATTGATATTTTAAAAAGTCATATATTTAAAGATAAAAATATCCCAAAAACGTCATCTATTTATATACTGAGAGAGAGTAATCTATAAGAACGATTTATGCCTTTGGTTGTCCTAAAATACTATTTTTAAACTCATTTATTTTATATCGTCGCGATAAGTTGACCAATCGTTTGCGATCTATATGCATGAGAAAGTCACGTTATCAGTCACCTAACGTCGCTTGGGTCTCAATCGTCGTCATGCCGGACCTTTTCTATCCCCAATATTTGTAAATGGAAAGATTATGTCCCGATTGATCCTGTGACTTTGATGTTCTAGATATCTTGACAATTAAAATGACGGATTAGTCTTTATAGCAGACCGGATTTTAAGCCATCCGAAAAAGACCTAACAAAGACTTAACGGTTTCGTCGGAGAAACGCTAACAGCATAATCTTAATGTAAAAATGAAATGACGAGGTAAAACATATACATATTGACTGCCGGTGTCTGATAATCGCCGGGCAATGTTGAAAATTCAAACACTAATAATATAGCCGGACTTTATTAGTCCCTAGAATATAAAACATACTATATACTCCCTCCGATTGAGTCAAGGTGCTATATATAAATTTTTTTCATGAAAATTAAATAAACAATTAGTTAGTCGAAAAAACTACTTATAGAGGGATATATGAACTGAAAAAATTGATAAAACGTGTCTTGAATTCAAAAAATGATGATTGAAGTGGATCAAATCAAATTATCTTACACGACAAAATGGACCGGAGGGAGAAGGGCTAGTTATTAGTTGCTCTGTAGTAAGCTTAACTAATAAAAGTCAATGGGCTTGTGTACTGGGTACGTGCAGCCAGACCTTTGGATGACAGCATTTGCAGCATAATTGCCAGCTCTAACACATTCTTCAATCGGCTTCTCTTGCACCATTTGAGACAAAAATCCCCCAACAAAGGCATCCCTTGCTCCATTGGTATCGACAAGTTTATGTTTAGGAATTGGTATTACAGGGAACCTCTTCACCTTCCCACCCTTCCAAAACTATTACGGGATCGGCACTCTTGGGTTATAACCGTTATCTCCTCTTGAACGTTCCGGATTCTTTCGGCCATCCGGAAATCTTCAAAGCAATCTCCTCCACATTATCACTCTAGATTAACAGCAACCAGAAACAATTAGTTAGGTTTCATAAAGATCAATCAGGATTGGAATTAGACGACA
>JANIEQ010000653.1:0-11121 GCA_024708375.1 Oxalis stricta | reverse complement strand
GTTAAAGATCAAAACGCCAGCTATGGATGAGTATCTGCCATCAGGAAGTTTTTTTTTTGCCAAGATGGTGAAATACCGAAGCCGGAAACCAAAATGTCATTCCGCTTATCTCTTTGGTTCTTGTATTGATTTTGATTTTGTGGATCTGAATCTGAATCTTGACTAAATTACATACAGTTAATCAAGAATTTCTCCTATGTGACATCTTGAACATATTTCAAAAGCATCGGTGAATTTTATCATTGCCTCGGGAATTGTTGTAGGGACTTGATTGCTGGATTTGACCAAGAAGCAGCAGCTGCAATTATGGCCCGTGTAGTGTCATTCAAGATGGAAAATGAGGTAATTGACAATTTTACTTTCATTACTAAAATCTTTTCAGTGAAGTTGTAACTTAATCACTTTCCTCCCATGCAACTCTATACCTCCATGTTTCGTTATCTAAACCATTATTGTACTGGTCAGGTTGCCTACTTCTTCTGCTCTCCGTGTATTGTTAACTATTATAGTAAACTATGAGTCTGTGGGTTTGTGCTACCATAAGCATGTCGTATTTAAATTTTGATTATGTTGATTCTTGTAATAACAAAGTATTCTTTTTTTAATTGGTCTGTGTAAATGTGAGAAGGCTGAGTTTGACCCCATAAGATGGCTGGATAAAGCTTTGATTCATATATGTTCACGTGTTTGGAGATTACCAGAAGGACTCCCCATCTTCTTTCAACTTATCTCCGCGGTTTTCAATATTCCCGCAGTTTATTTTTCATTTATTCGACGTTCGCAGTTTGTTCAGGTACCTGTCAAAATTATTATTTATCTTATGTTATGGTGCTTTTCAATATAATATACGTAATCTTCATTATTTAATTGGCAACACTATATGACATAGCTTTCATGGATATCATAATATATTAGAGTGTATGAGGGGTATCTTAGATTAAAAAAGGAAACAAGAGGTGTACTATATGGTTTGGCCAAATAATTACTGAGTCCTTTGATTCAGCTACTGTATGATCTCTGTTTGTCATGGTCTCAACAACAGTCCGGATGAGACAGCATACTTTCGAATGATCTTGAACCGAGAAAATGTTGCCAATTCAGCTGTTATGGTTCAGCCTTCCTTGATTGTTTACTCATTTCATTCAGGGCCAGAACCATCTCTTCTAGATGTTTCTTCCATTGCAGCAGACAGAATACTGCTTTTGGACACTTATTTCACAGTTGTTGTTTTTCATGGAGCAACCATTGCTCAGTGGCGCAAAGCTGGATACCATAATCAACCTGAGCACCAGGTAGTTTCCATGCTTCAAAAGAAAATACATTCATTTGGGCCTAAAAGCATCAGTTTTTAGTACATATTACCTATAACCAATTGCAATATGCTTTTCTAAGCCTTTCATGACATTATTAGGAAGCTTAGAAAATAAACTTTAGAATGGTTGACATTATTTCATGGCATTGTTCATTGGCCATTGACCATTTATTTATTTATTTTGTGGTATCTGCCAGCCTTTTCTTCGTTTTGTTTGACAAAGAAGCCTTTTTTTTTCCTTTTTACTGACAACGGTTCACATAAAAGGTCGGCGATATCACTTAATTTCTTGAAAATTGAGTATTGGTCAGCTCGTCATTCAAGTGGGTATAGGGAACTTTTAGCGTCATGTGATTTCATTGCATATTTTTTATGAGGAGCTTGTTTATTGTCAAGATGATTTGTACAAAATGTTTCAAAAAACTAATAGCACAAGTAACTAGTTTCATTATAATTGAATTATTTGATTTTTGTTTGCAGGCATTTGCACAGTTGCTACAAGCCCCTCAAGACGACTCAGATGCAATACTCAAGGAAAGGTTTCCAGTACCTCGTCTAGTCATTTGTGACCAGCATGGCTCTCAGGTTAGTACAATCCGCCTATCTTTTTTTTTTTTTTGCTGAATCTGAAAGGTAGAAAAGACAAATGATTAAGTTAGGGGATGCATTTAGGAAAATGATCAATATTATAAAGTGATAGGAAGAAGTGCATTAGCAGGTTGTACATGCCAAGTATAGCAGAACAAGATATAACAAATATGTATTCCTAAATACAGGCCCGGTTTCTTCTGGCGAAATTGAACCCATCTGCAACGTCTAACAATGAAGCCTCCTGGCTCCAGGGGGAGACATCATATTTACTGATGATGTTAGCTTCGAAGTGTTCTTAGATCATCTTCAGAGATTAGCAGTTCAATGAAAAAAAAAAGTTCCTTTTTGCAGTTTTGTAAAATAAAATTCCATAAATTTTGTGTAGTATAGAATATATTATGACGTTTCCACTTGAAAAAGCTATTAAGTCTTAATTTTGGCAGTCAGCTATTTGAAGGGGTCGTTCATCATGAAGGCGAGTCAGTATTAGGTAGTTGCGGTTAAGATTAAGGAACGCCTAGTTGGTGATTTCTTTCTCTTTTTCCACTTTGGTCATTATATTTGTACATTTGTAGTTGAAAAAAACTTTCTATTTAGTTTTACTGTTACAATGATTTTGCCTTCATGTATATTGGTCATATTTTTTGCTTCATAATTTTTATTAAGTCCTATCCTATGAGAGATCGTGGAAATGATAAACTGTTTCTTTTTACTACGCCTTTTGTGACCTGTCACTAAAAGGAACGTAGCTCTATCCGTGCATCACATAGCGGCCCGAGAGTGTTAAAACTTGAGCTCCATTTTTTATATTGGTTGGTTGGACATTTATAGGTAGATTAGTGTTTCCGTCTTTGGATAAGTTATCGTTTTTCATATTTTTTCGCATATTAATATTAAAAATCATGATTTATTTTTTGTTTTAAATTATTATGATATCTTTAATTTAATTAATTCACAGCATTTGATATTCTCTCTCTATTAAGGATAGATTGAGCAATTTACACTCTCGAAGTTTCGTTGAGAATGTAAAAGTACAACTATTTCAGATAATTTTCTTTTCTCATAATTTACATCAAAATATGTTGTATTTTCTATGTTATGTTGTTCCATGGATTAATATCTTAAAAAGCATAAGCATGTGTTCGAGGAGACGTACGGGCGAGTTTGGGATTGCTAAAAAATAAAGAACTTGTTGTTTGGTAAAATTGCTTTGAATTTTTAGCTTATATACAATGAGTGTGGGATAAAAAATGATTTCATTGAAAAATACCATAATAGACGATATGTGTCAACATTTTATTTGGTAAAAATAATTGTTTGGTCTATGTTTCAAATGTCAGTTAACCGTTTCGTCCTCTCCAAACATAAAATCGGATTTGGGGTCATGTCGATTTTTCGGACCAAGAACAAGGCTTTAACCGGATTTGGGGCTGTCGATTTTACCAATTAATCTTCAAGTCCGGCAACCCTGATTTCCGGTCATACTACACATATTCACCCTCCAACCTCCGTTTCAATTAAAATGTTTAGGTTATTTTTTTTTAAACTCATTTATAATTTTCCGCAAGTAACATGTTAAATTAAAAATTCTGTAAATTGAACGTGTCAAGATTCATATTTTTGTAAAATTAATAAGTAAACTTCCAAATCCTATGCAAGAAATTTCACTTGATAGAACTTTTAACGACTTGGTATTTTTCGTTCGTGAAGTAGAAGGTGAAGAAGTGAAAGGTTATGCATACGTAATTTTTTAATATAAGTAGGGATAAATTCGGAAATTTGTGTCAAGTTTTATTAAACATCAATGTAGCTCCGTGTTTTCACACCTAAAAAGCTAATGAAGCTGCATTTTGAAGCTTCTACGCTTCTACACAATTTTTTTTTTTCTTTTGAAGGTGCTTCTACACAATTTCAAAGGGAAAAAGAAAACAGCTTCTTAATGATATTTGTAAGCTGCTTCGTAATTTATGCTCACCCCGTCTATTTAATTTAAAAAATTTCACACAAATTAATAAAATATATTTTTAGTTTATTTTTTAACATAATTATAATTGTATAAATTAAAAAATTTTCATGAAAATATGATGAGGTGAAGTTGATGAAAGAGAATACACTAGAGATGTTCAAGATTTACAAGTGGCAGGTATAATAAAAATATAATTAAGCATTTCTTATCAAAATTTTGCATCTAATTTAAAAAAATTATATTTATATTAACAATTAATTTGAGATCTAGAAAAATATAATCAAACATCCATTTGAACTTAAAACTAATCATAAGTTGAAAAGCATCAAAAATAAGTCCTGCCAAACGGGCACGTAGTATTTAATACTGTATTTACAAAAGATGAAACAAAGTGATTACAAGGCTCGAGTCTTTGCAATGAAATTGGTTGAATAACACAAAAATGATAGTATTAGAAGTGACTAATGATTGAATCATTCACAATCAGTACTTCAAAAAATAATAAAAATCATTCACAATTCAATGGGAGAGAGATGAGTAGCTATATATATTACAACTTAATTGGCCCTAGCAAAGAGCCCCCAAATGGAAGAATATTATTGACATTCTACTAGTACTTACAATCAATATATATGTATATTTGTGGTTAATTATTTAATTGAGATGATGACGAGGAGCAGAGGCAGAGTGCTTAGCAATCTCCGAGTCTACCTTCTCCGCGGCTTTGGTGACATGGAGATCCATTTCCGCTTCTGCTTCCTTTGCCTTCCTCACTTCTTGAGCCACCTCCATTCTCGCTTTTGCGATATCCTTCTCCGCCTACGCTAACATTTTGATCAATTTCATCGTACATATTATATCGATTAACATAAAAATAATTGAGAATACGATTAATTCTTGAGTGATCTTCCTAATAATATTTAAACAAGGGGAAAAAAGTATTTGGAGGATTGCATTAGAAATTTACTAGTATCTTATTGCAAGAAGAAATTATCCTTTGTTCATGCGGTAAGTTACATGTAAATTATCGCAGTCCTTCATATTATGAAGTATATGATAATTAACTGGTACTATTAGAAGACCATCCACCCTACCGTACCTTTTCCTCCGCCTTAGCCTCGGCCTTGGCCTTGCGCATGGCGTTCATGTCTTGAAGCTTCTCCTTCACAGCCTGCATCCTTACTTTAATGATAATATATACCACTTTAAACAATTTATCTGCTATATGTGATGTATTTAACGGAAGATAATTTACAATTTGCATTCACTATTTATTTATATATATTGAGACACAAATATGTTGAACGCATGACTTGTGGTAAAGCGACATTACTGCATACATTCTCTTATCTTAGCCACATAACAATAATAGTAATAATAATAACATTTTTAGACTCCGATTCTCATGTCCAAGTACATGGCTTCAAGTTCTTTTAGCGCAAACATCTTTATTCAATCACGTTTTAGCTAGATTTCCTATTTTTCATGTTATGATTATATACCTATTATCGCTACAAATTTGAATGTTGATAGAAAATGGTGGAATTTTGTTGGAAATAAAATTATTAGTAAAGGTCAATGAGGTTTATCCCTTCCCTCCTAATAGCCATACGGAAAAGAATCCCGTCGAAAGAACCGCAAGGTTCCCAAGACACGATGTTCCCTTCCAAATACATGATCTCTTAAATCGAATAATATCGTGTATTTTAATACGAAAGAAATATTTGATAGAATATATAAATAATCAGAGGGTGACTAATTAACAAACGCCCACATAGTTATTTTCAGAATAATATATAATCAATCCGAAAATATGGAAAATGATTTTATTTGAAAAATCTAAATATATGTTTTATTAAATACGGATCGTATGATTCGAATCTATTACGAATGAAAAAGGTGATGTTCGTTAATTGGACCAAGTTTTGACATGCAAATTATAAATATTCTGGTGGTAGTAAAAATAGAGATGTTAATATTTTTGGTGTCTCAAACTAAATTTAGCTAACAAATTAATACCTCGCGAATGTTTTCTAACAAACGGATATTGTCGACGTGTCACATTTATTCTATCGGCTCTTTTTAGTTATTAGTTCCACATTAGAGCCACTTCGCATGTTGACTCTTTCCAATTAGCTCCATATAAGAGACATCTCACATTTCTAGCGCACCGCCATCAATCGTCGTCGAATTCCGGACAAATATTATATATCCATATACGTTTCAACGAGGTGAACATCGTGGTGGTGTCGAATTTTACGAATTTAAAATCATATGGTGTAGATCTAAGTTTAAAAATTCAAATTTTAATTTTTCAAATTTAAGCACGAAACACTCTCCAAACGCTCCGTACACGAACGAAACCCACCCCAATAGTTTTAATAATTTAAATATTTTATTTGTATGTACATCATTTAAAAGGAAAATAGAAATGAATTGCTTGGTCCTGAAGAAGGGGGAGAAAAAAAGGGGTTTTAGTGTAGTGAGTAGTAAAAGAGTAAAACCCTTCTTCAAATGAAATGACTCACTCAACAAGCAAAACCATCTGATTTCTCTCTAAAACCCTTCCAAAACCCTCTTCATCAAATCATCACTCCTTCCTTCCACCATGAATCTCAAACACATCCTCTTCTCCAGACCTTCCATTTTATCATCGCCGTCGCCATCCTCTGCCTCATCAATCTTCGTCTCCTACTTCTCGACTTCCCCAAACTACTCCACCTCCTCTCATCCTCAATTCCAATCCACTCGACGGGCCAGTGAAGAAGAATCCAAGAATGTCAGGGTCTCCGTCTGGTGGGATTTCGAGAATTGCCATCTCCCCGCCGGAGTTAACGTTTTTAAGGTTTCTCACATGATCACTTCTGCCATCAGAGCTAATGGGATTAAGGGTCCTATTCAGATTACGGCTTTCGGCGACATTATTCAGTTATCCAGGTGTAACCAAGAGGCTCTCTCTTCTACCGGGATCAATCTCGCTCATATTCCAAATGGTAGTAACTTTTCTTTCTTTTTTTTTACTTGCCATTTCTGGGTTTTTGAATTATGTCTCTTAATTCTGATGCCTAATATTGATTAGGTAATGATATCATGCGTGGTTATGTACAATGCATGTAGGAGGTGGTTGCTGTAAATTTGGATGTTATAGATAATTGATGTATAGTAATTGTACTTAGTTATCCATGTCTACTCCCCGACTATGCTACATTTGTCGGTGTAATGTTGCTTCCTAGATACTTTTTGATGAAAGAGAAGTTGAATTGTTTGATCGAAAGTAAAAAATATGGAACTTTATCTAGTATTTGCAGCCAATGGGATATACATACCTTTGTGCAGTTTTGCCGATTATTTCACAGGATATTTCCAAATATTCAACTAAGAAATTACTGTTTTAGTTTAGAAAATTGAATTCTATAAACTCTTGAGACCTCAACTACCCTAAAATTTAAATACGGTAGGAAGTATGAGAAATGCATGAAAAGATTCCTAGTAAAAGTCTTTAGAGATATTACCTTTTTATTATTAGTTCATTACACTGATTCATGCCTCCATACTTCATATGACCATTCTTATCTTACAATGTTTATTCGTGAAAAATGCAGGAGGAAAGAATAGTGCTGACAGATCTTTACTTGTGGATCTCATGTATTGGGTTTCGCAAAATCCTCCTCCAGCGCATTTGTTTCTAATCTCTGGCGATCGAGACTTTGCCGGCGTTCTGCATCGATTGAGGATGAATAACTATAACATATTGCTAGCATCTACGGAAAACGCTCCGAGTGTTCTCTGTAGTGCTGCAAGTATCATGTGGCACTGGAATGCGTTACTTAAGGGAGAGAACCTAACCGGAAAATATTTTAACCAACCTCCTGATGGTCCGTATGGTTCCTGGTATGGCCATTACAAGGGACCACTTGAAGATCCATTTTCGGTTATAGAGCAACCTTCTTCAAAGGTTGAGGAGCTCTCTGATTCTGAAACTAAGATACGTCCAGTTCCGAAGGCTGTCGTAAACCAGATTCGGAATATTCTGAACTTAAACCCTAAAGGAATTTCCATCGGCGATCTCCGTTTAGAGTTGAAAAAGAATCAAGTCACCATTGATAAAGACTTGTATGGGTATAAGAAGTTTTCCACCTTTCTTTTTTCTATGCCACACATATTAAAGCTTCGGATGGGAAATAGTGGTAGGTTTCTCGTACGCAGAGTTACTCCGAAATCTATAGAATCGTCTGAGACCAGTTCAGATAAAAGTCTAACACAAGACCAATCCCCAGACCTCATGGTGGATTTGAAGTCAAAAGATCGGGAGATACACCTTAATGCAGTCATTGATGGGAAGACAAAACTGCCTTCACAGAATGATGTAAATATGGGACAACCTTCAAAAGAAACATGCCAGGCTTCTGCAACTCCTGAGAAAAATTTAAATGTATTGGTTAAAGAGTCTCCTAAAAATTCGCGACATCCTCCTCCAACTGGCGAGAAGATTGTCGAAGTGATTAGTCCACAAGTAACTGATCACCTATCGTCTGTGGTGAAACAAGATACTGTATCTGAAGTGGGTTTCTTTAGAAAATTCTGGAAAAGATTCTTTTATGGTGATGACAGTGGAAGCAGCCATGATACTTTAGAAAAAAATTGCGATTTTGAAAACGCTTCTCAGGCGAAAAATAGCGATGCTGCTGCAAAATATCACACTTCTGGCGAGTCCTCTCAGACATTAGAAATTAAGGGGAAACAACTGAAAGCAAACAGTCAGGATGCTGATCCAGTAGGTCATAAAACTGATACAACTTCCAACGCCTACAATGATGAATCTAGCCACCCAGGTTTATTTAATCGAATTGTGAGCTGGTGTAAATTTTGGAGAGATAGCTCAGACCCTGACTCACTAGGTGATCAATCAAGCAAAAGTTTGAACGAGATAAGTAGTCATTCGGAAATGTTTGATGATTCCTTTTGGACTGAACTAGAAGCTTTTATGGATACATCCAAGGCTTCAGTCCTTATCTCATCGTCAAGGACCAGGTTGATTCATTCGCTTTGATTTCTTTGTTTCAGAGGAATTTCATGCTGTCCATAAAAAGATAAACTAAAGGGCTTACCATATTAGTTTAAGCTTATTGTTACTATTATCATCTTCTGGTGGACATAGTAGCTGAAAGCGCGAAATTAATCAAGAGTTAAATTCCCCAAACTTGGCTTTCTGTTTTGACAAAATGTCTTATTGCTTTTAAAAGTGAGTTGAACAAAAATGATTTCTGCGAGTGTCCCGTGTGTCTCCTCATTTTTGTATCATCATGTCTTCGCAGGCAGCAAATGGCAGAATCTCTGCATAAAGAAGGGCCTGCGATTCTTATATCTCTTAGCAACGATGAGCTTCTTCGATTGGTGGATTTGCTGATATCAGAGAAGAAATGGGTGCAAGAATGTCCATCTCTGGTATCACCTTTCACATTAACTCGAAAAGTTTCAGGGAAGTCTTCTTCAAGTCAATCTAGTGCTCCAAGCAGATTGAGTTCTATCTTATTGGGCTCATCTTCACCATCTAAATTGCCAGAAAATGGAGTTTCAACTGTCAATGAGAAGAAACCTTCTGAGAGGTCGAGAATTCTAAAGGACTGCCAAAAGCTTGTGAATGAGGTTTTGACGAAGCACCCAGAAGGATACCATATGAGTTCGTTCAAAACTTTGTTTCTTGAGAGATATGGCTATGCTCTTGATTGCCAAAAGCTTGGTTACAAGAAATTAGCATCACTGTTTCATATAATGAATGGGGTGAAAATAGAGTCAAGTTATATTTTACCTGACTCGAAAATATCTAGCCTGGACATTGAGAGACCAAGTAGTATTCAAAGAAAAGATGCCAGAATGGCATCAGCTAGCTCAGATGGTGAAATGTCAGATGGATCAAAGAAGGGCGATGATTCGGACTCATCGTGGGATGACGAACTCGGTCCTGTTTCCAAGACAAACACTAGGGAATTACAATCAGACCCTAAATACGAACCTTCCATCTCAGATGACAAATTTACCGATTCCGATGGAGAAACTGCGACTCAAACCCGTCCCGAAAGGTGGCAGAAGGGAGGAGCAGACGAGCAAGATAGCTCATTGATGCAAATTCTTGATTCTTGGTACGTCAAGAAAGATAACACTGGAGAAGTTGCAAATGTATCTGATGTGTTTGGAGCGAGGAGGGAGAAAGAATGAAACATGTTTGGGGAAGGGATCAGGCAGAATGAAGCAAAAGTCTCAGAAGTACAATTTCGTCTCCGACAATGGTGGAGATGCTAATAGCAAGCTGATTGATGTGCTAGGCAGTTTAAAGAACACAGGTGATGAATCAAGGTGCAGAGTTGAGGGAGTGGTAGTAGGATGAAAAATCATGACATAAGTTGATTAAATCTTTTAGCAGATGATATTTGGTATTTTAAACGAGTAGTTAGATGAGCATTTGATTCCACCAATATTCATAGCTTGTAGTTGTAGTCCTCTGCAAATAATATTATATATGCGCAGCATGCATTCCTTATTCCTTAATACCTGAATTCAGCAACGAATTAGTTTTAAAAGGATTAAATTAAAGGATCAAAGATGTAAAAGGATTTTTACTTCAAATGGGAGTAGAACAATATGTTGCTGCGAGTAAATGTATACTCCACGTTTCACCAATAACAACTTTTTCACTCTTTATGTTTTCTTTTTCAGTCTAAAATTTCACGTTGTTCAGCTAAGTAACCAAACATATCTACATACCAATTACATTTATGCTAATGCTGTGCTACGCTTAACCCACGTCAACAATTAAGGAGCTCATATAATTACAATATGTGTGTAAAACTTGTATCGTTCCATAACCAAAGATTTGCACTTTCCCTCCATTGTCGGTCCTGAATTGTGTTAAGATAAACGTACCGGCCCATTTACATATTTGGGCCCATATAGGAGGAACCAGTGACTGAGTGGCAATCGGACAAGAGAACAAATTGATGAGCGGGTCGGAGCTTCCTCGGACGGAGGCGTGCGTTCTCAAGGGGCACGAAGGTGCAGTTTTAGCGGCGAGGTTCAACGGTGACGGAAATTACTGCCTGAGCGCCGGCAAGGACCGTACAATCCGTCTCTGGAATCCTCACCAGTGGAATCCACATCAAAACCTACAAATCCCACGGCCGTGAAGTCCGTGACGTCCATGTTACTTCGTAAGTACTTATTTTCCTAATTGCTTGATTTCGTCCCGATGATATGA